>JAZGTJ010003424.1:0-35553 GCA_036877575.1 Botia almorhae | reverse complement strand
GTGTGTGAGGTGTGTGTGTGTGTGTGTGTGTGTGTGAGGTGTGCGTGTGTGCGTATGAGAGAGCTCTCACCCTTGAGATGTGGCCGCGACACCACAGCCGACCATACAGCGCAGGAAGATAAACCAGCCGTACGACGGAGCGAATGAAGTAAGAAGAGAGAAATACGCAGCCCACATGAAGCCTCCAAACACCACCTGTGCACAGGAACACACACACTGTTCAGCTGATCAGTTCATGACCTGCTGGTTGTGGGATGAAATGAGATGTTTCTGACCTTCCAGCGTCCGTATCTGTCGGCAACATAACCGCTGAGAACCCCACAAACCATGAAACCAAGAAACACCATCTAAAACACACACATCACACACACACACAAACACAGACACATAATAAAAGTTTGTAAATATTTGATCATGAACAAACATCAGTCATGTCAACCTATGAATAATTTAATAATATCTGCATATTAAGACGGATGGGATCATATTTTATATCATCTTACATGTAACATCTGAACACAAATAAAAATCAAATATATAAATAAGCACAGCTGGTCGGACGGGCATGCGGTTGCATTTCATTCACTGCAGCATTCCTGTACTGTCAAAATGGAGTGTCCTGATTGGACGAGGGCCTCACCGTGGAAACCAGAGCCACCTGCCAATCTTCCAGTCGCCACTCACAGCGAATCTCAGGAGAAACCACAGCCAACAACATGATCTCCATCGCCTCCACTATCTAACACACACACACACACACACACACACACATCACGCATACACACGTCAGCTTTCCATAATTACACAATGCCTTTTATACTGTACAAACTGTATATACTGTATCCTCCAACCCTCACAGCATTTGTACACTTTCAAAACAAGCATTATTTCGTACGTGTCACAATCCGTTTCCCTCATGGGGACCGCTGACTCACCCCTACAATGTAGGTGTGTATGTGTGACTTTGGTAAACGGTTTGAAAAACAGGAACACACACAGACACACACGTTTCTTACATTAGCACTGCCCATGATGACAAACAGCAAAATGTGGAAGCGCCCGAAGCCTATTTTCTCCACGGCCTCCTCCACTGTGTAATATTTCTGCTCTGTGGGAGCTACAGAGAGCAGGGGTCAAACATCACTCAAAATCAAACAGCACTGGAACATGCTTGTCATAAGTTGTAAACACGTCAGCTTTGTTATAAGCTCTGCGTGTTGTGTTTATATTTGTGTGTCTCTCACCTTTGACCTCTGCGGCTGGTTCCGGCGTGTTGTCCGTGCTGGTCTCTCCCTCCAGCTCTATGTCCTGAAGCTGGATGGCGCTGACCAGCTGCTTCTTCATGGAGGAGGATCTCTTTAACGCCATCCTCGGAGAACGTTTCTGTATGTTCTGAGTAAGTTACAATACGTTTGCATGAAACTTTATCAACATGGTGTTCTTCGATGTACCACCGGACAATGTACAATGACTGTAATACGCTAATACTATGTTTTTGAGGATAAACTATGATTATAAGTTGTTTTCGACATGTACCTTATAATAATAAAAATTATTATAGAGTAAATAATAAATACCACTGTGTGTTTGTTTATCATTCAGTATAGTACAGTATATCTCAGCGTTTCATCTTACACATGGTTCACTGACACTGTACCCAAACAAAGCGCACGGTATTTGTATTAGTGTAAGTGAACACAATACTCACTCTGATGTCAACAAACGCGATTCCTCATTATGTCAGGAAATCTCTCGTCGCATCTCAGCAGTCGTTCTTGGTAAACTGTGTTTTGTCAAAAAGTGATCAAAAGATCCCGTATGCTGAGCTGTCCACACCTTATAAACACTGACAACAGGTTTCACAGTATAACGTCTGATATGTACACACGTTAAATGCTACTGTAATCCAAATTCTGCACTTTTTAAATTGATTTAAACTCCCTTTGGAGATGTCTTATAGATCTTCCACTGGGCGCATGACCGCAACGTCCAGTCTCACCTGCCGGCAGGTAAGAAACGTCTCATAACGTCTGAGCGCAAGAGTCGAGGCGAAGTTTTGCATGCATGCGTCTTTCTAGGACGACACGCCCAAAAGCGCGTCTTTTGCGCGGTGTTTGAAAGGGATGGAGAGGGTTGGACGCGTGTTTGATCCCCAGGGCGCACGGCCGCACGGCCGCACCTGAAAGATAAACAGGTTTTAATAGTTTCTCTCCTTACTGACCTGCGTCCAAATCTGTGTTTATACGGACTTGTTTGTGTTTATTTTGTTTGTTTGTTTGTGTTTAGTTTGGCGTCCCCAAATATTGGTCACATTCCGCGCGCACCTGTAACGTCGAGAAACAATGACTACAATGTTATTTATCGGACCTGTTTTGCAAGATTTGTGTTGCGGCAGGTGACGTTACAGGTTTTGCCTAAAGTGGGCGTGGCCAACATGTCCTCATCTTTCCCACCTGGCTGGCTGCAGGTTCAACTGTCTGGGATCGCGCGCCTTTCTTTCACTACCTGACCTTTCATATAAGTATGAGAATAATAAGATGTACCCAAGGCCTGTCAATCATATTACATTCACCAGTTCTTTTCATTCAGTTGTAACCTGTCTTACGAACTGTTCTTGAAATAAACCAACACGTTTAACTAGACTAACCACCTCCACCCAGTAGCTACTGTGACATGAGAGAGACTAGTAACTGACGCCACGTTGTTTAATTCTTTAATTCACACAACAATACAGAGACATTATACAGCACATATTGGACTGCCTTATGCAGAGACCAACAGCAAAAACAAGACAGAAAAATAATGAACTTTATGTAAAAATGTTGTCACATTTCTATGACTTTCTGTATGGCACTGACATTGAGACCCAGGTAGGTGTAATTTTACACACACACACACACACACACTGCATCTCAGAGTTAGTATATTATAACTGCTATAACTGTGATTTAGCGCAGTGTTGTTTTGATGTATTTTACACACACACACACACACACACACACACACACACACACACACACACACACACACAGTATGTTGAGTAGCACCATGTTCGTCCAGTAACTTTCTTTATAAACACAAACAGTTTCCATTGTGAAATCTGCAAGAATAAAAAATAATAAAATTAAAAAATTTCCAGTTGGTCTTTGCACAGTGGAGAAGGAGGGTCTAGCAGGGATACTCGCCTCTTATTGGTCATCAGTGGATGACATCATGAATATTTAAATATCCATTTACATATTAATATTCTTTCTCTGTCTAAGACCTTTTTATCATAAATAGTAGTTTTCAAAAATATTATTCAGGTTTACGAATGACAAATGCAGAAAATGTGTTGGATGATTTAGATGGTTTCTCTGTGCTTTAACCACTTCTGTAAGTCTCACGAACCATTACACAGCTGTCTGTCATAGAAGACTAACATCTATCAAGCTTGTTTGTCAAATTGTTCAACATTTTCAGCATGCCCATCACGACAACAGCACACGAAATAAACAAGGATCAAAAATTAAGCAAAATCCATCACTGCACATGCGTCCTTATTTAAGACCTGCCCGGCACCTTACACGAGAAAGACAGACAGACAGAAAGACAGAAAGAAAGACAGAAAGACAGACAGAAAGAAAGACAGAAAGAAAGAAAGACAGAAAGAAAGACAGAAAGAAAGACAGAAAGAAAGACAGACAGAAAGACAGACAGAAAGAAAGAAGAGGAAGCAAAGATTTCTTTGACTCTTTGAAAGGAGAAACATGAAGTTTTCTTTTGTATCTCACTGCTGTCTAGGATAAACTTTTGTAATATAACAGAGATCTAATTTCTCTTTATCTCCCCCAAAATATTTACTACGGAAATTTAACTGACTTTTCCATGACCTTTAAAAATTACCATAATTTCCATGAATTGAAAAATCCGGCTGTGAAAATCATCATTTTAAATTCCCTTAAGTTTCAGGGGTTTCAAAGATTGTGGGACCAAATGACCAGGACAGCGAAACTGAGAATTAGTACGAATGAAATAAAAAGCTATATAGAGAAGAGACAATTTAAACGATGCCTTTAACCCTATAGCACACCTATAGCTATAGTTTCCTTACAGGAACCTATACAGTTCTGTGACTATACATGAAAACACATATAGAATGTTTACTGAATTATGAAGCTGAGGGGACTGCATGTCAACAGTGGTTTGGTCTTTTTTTAAATGTCTCATAGCAACACTTTTCCCACATCTTTAATACATAATACTTTCATAACAATAAAAATAAATACAATCTAATATGTTTAACATATAATCTAACAAACATAATTGGATTGTGCTTAATAAGTCTATACAGCAATATGCAATATATAGGTATATATGTATTTTTATATAATATGAAATTATGTATATTTTATATAGTTACTGTTTAATCTTCTCTCTTTTCCACAATAAACTCTTAAACTGATTGACTTCCATCACCACCATGACTAGATGTGCAAAGATGAAAATGTGCAAAATTAATAACGGTAATCTGAGACTTCAGACACATTTCAAAATAAGACACATGAGTAAAGCAATGTTCTCCTGCTGGCCGGATCTTGCATGTTCATCTGCCCCAGAGCTAGCTTGTGAGCTAGCCGTAAAGCTAGCAGATCGCTAACAGAGCAACTTCACTATTTACAGTCCCAGCAAACACATTCAAAACTGTCCCGCACTCCCTCTACAGAGACCAAAACCCCCAGAGCTCATCACTACATCACAGACCGTGTTTCACTCGATCGGCCATCTTTGATAAATGGGACAACAGGAAGTGACATCAACAAAGGTGAAAACTCTGCCACTTCAACTAAATTGTGGCGTCGCGATGAAGGCTAGAAATGATTTTATAGCACCACAGAAGGTCTGGAGACATGAAGATGACCTATATGAAGGAAGCACTTGGACCGACATGGAATCGAACGGGAGGCATTTTCACATTAGCAAGAGTAAGGAAAAGTTGAAAAGAACTCAAGGTCCCAGCATGCAATTCCAGAGTCTGTATATGAGCGACCTTGTCTATTTTTCTAAACAGTCTGAACGAGAGATGTATGTTTAGTCTGTTTTTTAATTGGTGAGTTAAGGAGAGGGTTTTGTATAAGTTAATTTCTTTGCACATCAGCTGTAACACAACCACTCTCGCAGTATCTGTGTTTAACATTAATACTGTTTCTTCAACAAACCAGCTGTTCTGGAATTGTAAAAGTTTGGCTAGTATTTGCGTACAACAGCCGGGTGTTGTTTTGTGAGCGCGTTTACGTGGTACAATGGCAGCAAACGGCTGCAACAGGAAGTCAGCCCGGCCTGGGGTTCGAGGTGCTTGTTCTCAACTGTGGTAAGCGGCAACAGGGGTCTGTTTCTGAGACAGTCTCTGCAGTTCTTCTCTGATGGCTTTGATGAGGGAAGCTGAGGAGTGAGGGGGTGGGCAGCACTCCTCACTGGGATCCAAATGGGTCTGAGGTGTCGTGGGATCCTGCAGTGGAGTTCTGGGCATCTGGAATACAGGTGATGAGGAATATTCCGGGAACGACAATATCTGTGAGATACAGAGAGGAGAAAACGACACGTAAAACACATTAAACTCCAGGTGTTATGTGATTGTTTTGATTTTACTTCCCGTTTCTGCGTTTCTATTAAAACATTAATAATGGTAATATACTATATTTAATTATATTTATATAGCTAGTGGATGCTTTTGTGGAAAATGTGTGTTGTGTTTTTTGGACTTACAGCTTCTCTGTTGGTACCAGGCCTGGAAATCTCTTCATCTGAGCGATACTGAGTCCAGCCGGATCCTGAGGGTCCAGATACACTCCGACCAACACCAGGATACAATCCAATCCGACTGGACAAACCCACCTGTGTTAGCTGATGTAACTGTGCACCTATACAGACAAATACATTACAATTAACACACACACACACACAGAGCCTAAAGTAACCGTGTGCTGTGCCTTACCTGTGCTGCCCCCAACTGGTCGTGGTCGAGAAGACGATGGGAGAGCTTCTCCATACTTCCCCCTGCTGGAGTAACCCGGATCTGACTGCATCTCGGCCGGCACCAGATACCCGGAGTCGTGTGTCTGCCTGTCAATTCATACAAACAATCAGCTGAGAAAATATTCTGACAATCATTTGGTGTTGACTGCACACACCTTCAGTCCTGTTATTCATTCATTCATATCTGTTAAACTGTGTTTCTGTATTTATGTACTTTATATATGACATATTTATGCTTCATAAGTTGCATCTGTGCGTAAAAAATCGACAGTCTTCTTTTCCAGATAGTGTACTAAAGCACAGATGATTTCTCCGCCGGTAGATTGTTCTTGTTGTTTCTCTATAACACTCTGTCTTACCTCTGCCGTAAACCCTGTATGGACGTGGGGGACATTCCTAACTCGGCGTACCTCTAAAAAACAGAGAAATACATTTCAAGGAGTTTAATACCATCAGACTCATAATTGTATCATTCTGAGCTGAGCTCTAATCCAGTGCTCTCACATTCCTCTCTGTATCTGATCAAATGTGTCGTGTATGTAGTACAACAGCGAGCTCAGTATAAGCAGTGACTCACAGCAGAGAAGGGACAGTGTGCAGGGGCTGCTGGGTAAGAGGAGGAGCCCCACTGCTGGGCGGGGCGTAAGGTCGGGCTGGAGGGTTGATCGGTGACTGCAGCCACCCCTGTGAACGTCAAAGGGGCGGGGCTTCCTTGAGAAGAGGGCGAGACGAGAGCAAAGGCGTCATCCAGTAAGGAGTGCATCTGTTGCCGAGCCTCTTCGATGGACGGCTGTGGGGGCACGTAGGGGGGCGGGCCAGGGGCGGATCCAGAGGGTGGGGATCCGGGGTCTAAGAACACCTCATCGGTGGGGGAGGGGCTACCGGCATCAAGGAGCTGGTCTGCGTCAGACTACCAGAACAGAACAGAAGGGAAGGTGAGTTTGTGTTTTTGGTCGATGAAGCATGTATGACTGTTTGTGTCCTACCACATATGCGATGTTGTTCAACCCGGGGAACTTCCTGTATGTAGCGTCTCCGTCAGTAATGAGCCGATCTTTGTCTCTTAAACTTCCACTGCCGCTATAATTCTGCCTGTGTCTGTGTCTGGGAGACCTTCGACCTCTAGAACTACTCAAACACACAAACAAACAAACATGCTTCAACAAGTGCAGTATTTTATGTGCTGACGTGTTTCCTGTTGAAACAGGAAGTTGGGGTTATTTGAATAGCCTTTAGTTTCCCGTACACCGCACAGCACAGGCTAGTCAACAGCGGGTAACAGGGACAAAAACAAGGACGAGGACCATTTCAAAATGATTCGCTAGTAGTTTTTGTTGCAGGTGGTATTTATCATTTAGCTGGAGGGGATGTACTTAAGAAAGAATTTCATTGGACGAACAACTGTATTGTGGGATAAATCAGTGTTTTTTGTCCCTTTTGTCAGGCTACGTTGTCCAACGCATTTACAGCTCATGTTGTCACTAGCATGAAAAACATGAGCAAACTCTGATCTTTATGACCTCTGACCTCTTGCGTGGCTCCTCACACGATGATGACATGTGTGCGTCAGGGTGCAGAATCTTGTGTATCTGCTCTTGCGCTTGCTGATAGACCCTCTGCTGCTCGGAGCTGTCGCTGAACGCAGCCATGATGTCCTCCATCGAAGGAAACTCGCAGTGGCCTTTTCTCTTGGCGCGCAGACGGATTTTATTGCGATGGTGTTCTATCTCAGATTTGTGCCTCAAGGCCACCTGGATCTGGTGCACACACGGCGTAAACAAAACCAATCTCCTTTACATTCTCAACAAATGCAAGAGAAGTTCACTGACCTCACTGTTGACCTTTGACCCATCAGACAACTTATCCGTTAGGCTGGTGCTCAGGGCGCGGTTATGCGAATGAGGGGGTGGGCTTGACATGGGCTGCATGGCGATCAGCTGTATCTTATTGGACACACGGCGCGTTCCATCCGACGAACCGCGAGAGAGGCGGTCGACGTGCTCGAATATGGAAGAGGAGGACAGCTGCTCATCCACACTGCTGCCGGGCTGAGCGCCTGAAGATCAAAGCCAGAGGTCAAAGGTCATGCATGTACAACTAAGTACATGGAAGTGCAACATAAGGGAAAGGAGCTTACCCGGTTTGTTTTTTGCTGATATATGAAGGAAAAATTGAGGTATGGAGAGAGAGAGACAGATCAATTTAATTCATATTTAATTGTGTGTATATGTGTGTGTTGTTGTTGTGTGTGTGTGTACGGTACCATGTTTGCTCTTGCGATGCTGGGGTTTGCTGTCGCTCGGGGTCACAGCCGGTCTGGTGCTCTCCTCCGCTGATTCCCTTCCACTGGACGCTTCACTTCCTAATGAATCTCCATCAGACGGAGACAATCTGAGAGAAACACACGTGATGAGAGCAGAAACCTTTTATTTACCTGCTTCAACACAATCCAGAACACACACTCCCGTACCCGCCTCTCCTCCGAGCTGCACGCAAAGCTTTCGTAGACGAGCTCTTTGATTTGGGCGTGTTCAGTTCACCGCCCTCTGAGGGCGTGGCCTCTTTGATGGGCAGGGGTAGAGGGGCGGGATCTTGGATGACCATGATGTTATCCTTACTTTGCTGCCCCAGGTGGAGCTTCGCAAAATCAAACCCTTTGACACTGGGAGGCTGCAACTAAACACATTACACTGAATTACACAGCAGTCATTAAACAGTCAACAAACACAACAGCACAAAGTGTGTTACACACAAAAGTGACCAAAAGTGATCCACTCTTCCAGAAGAGCCCTTGACACTGGCGAGCAAATCTGGGTACAGTTACAGTATAAACCCTCTTATATATGAAGCGGCCAACAGAGGTACCACACACACCTCACACATGCATGCACACACACGCAGACACACACGCAGACGTGCACACACACTCAGCACACACACGCAGACACACACGCAGACACACACGCAGACACACACGCAGACACACACGCAGACACACACGCAGACACACACGCAGACACACACAGAAACACACGCACAGTGTTGTATGTGAACTCAACCTTCTGTCTCTGCTGGATGGTGCTCATGGCGTCCGGCTGGAATTCCAGTTTCTCGGAGCGACAGAGTTTCCAGTAGAGGATGATGATGATGCTGATGACCACCAGCCCTGGAACCACCACCCCCACGATCAGCCACATGTTACTGGTCTGTGTCTCAGAAGGAGGCAGGGCCAGCTTCTCCACCGCTGAAACACACATCAGTCACACACACATCCCTGCCTGACAGGATTTTATATCTTATTTGTATATTTTTGTGTTTATATTTTGTTTTCAATATTTTTATAGTTTGTTTGTGAAGTTATTATAACATTGTCATCAGTGATATTTGTTTTTAAACTATGTATGTTTATGTACCATCTGTGTTTATTAAACAGATAGTTCCAAACGTTCTCAAATTTAATTGGATATTTCATTGTTTTGGTGTAAGACACCAAATAATTGATCACACGTATAACTGTGTTAACAGAACGGCACTGAATCTGTTCTGAGTTCAGTGTAAACTGCATATAAACTGCATGTATGACTCACGTGTGGCCAGAACTCCGTGTACTCTGTAGCCCAGTACAATAGCAGCTTTCTGCACGCTCAGTCTGTTCAGCAGGGCGGCGGTGGCTTGGGCGGGCAGTCTCTCTCCTGGCCCCGCCTCCACGAAATACACCAGCTCCAGGGGAGAGTCCGGCCCATCCAGACGAGAGGCCCGTACGATCTGACCCGCCCATGCAGAACCCCATGCAAGAATGTTTTTAATACGTTTGAGAGACGTTTTGAAGAACTTTAGCCAACATTCCCAGAACTTTACCTGAAGCGATGAACTTGTGACCATGTGTTTTTGTGTACCTGTACACTGCTGTTGCCAATACTGGTGGCTCTTCTCCAGCGTCGATTACCAGCCCCGATTCCCAGTCCCTCCCCGACCAGCAGGGCCAAGCGCCTCTCCATCCTGGCCTGGAAGGTCCTTTCATTCACGCGCTGGTCCAATACACCCAGTAACACTAGAGCACACATACCAGACAAAGTAAATATCATTACAAACACATCAACATTGGCTTAGCCAATAGCATGAGTTTAGGGCGGGACCCAACCAATGGCGGATGATGGGAAAACCTGCGTTTGTGACACAGAAACGACACGTTTAATCATAGAATCATAATCACACATCACTGACCTGTTTTCACCCAGGATGCACGTAACAGGTGCGACACATTCAGCTCAGGGTAATGAAAAGCTGCAAGATAATGAGAGAAAACTGACATACAGTACATTTCTGTAAGACCAAGAGCCAGTGTGTGTATGTACGGTATCCGTGTATACAAGACTCACGCTCAGCGATTTGCAGGGTAGGAAAACCGAGGTAGAAGCTGAACTCTACGGCACTGAGCTGCCTTAAGTGTGTGCTAACATCTGCTCCCCTCAGGAAACCCTGAGAATCCCGCACAGTGAAGGCGACGTCCACCGGCGCCCTCTGCAGCCGCTGACCCTTCACTACACTGCTAGTTATATTTACAATCTGGACAAATCAATAATGCAGAATTATCATTCATAAAACACTCAAGCATGAATGCATGAAATTTTAAACAGGTTACAGAACAAACATTATTATTCTGATAAACATTTCCTGGACAAACAGCAGGTAAAATTGTTCCGTGTTTTATTTTTAATGCGCTTCCGGCACTTTGTGTCTCTCAGGGGTTTACGCACATGTACAGTGAAATTCCCATTTTCCTGCGAGCGCTTGCGCACTTCCGCGTACGCCATGAGCAGCCCTCTCTCCACGCGCTCGCTAAAGCTACACAGACGCACGTCCACGTGACTCGGCACAAACTGCAGCACTGAAAAACAGATAAGCTTAGATAACAGTGTAACGTTATTGAATGCTAAATATCAATTCTGTGACAAAACGAAATGTAGACCACAAAATTGAAATCATTCGTCTAAAGTATTTTAAAATAATAACACGAGATAAAAATGATTAAATCACACATGAACTGCAAATAACATCCGAACGTCATACTTTCTGATTTTCATCTCACCTGTGTGAACCTGGTGTTTGTAGTCGGGCGCTGCGTATATGGGTGTGACAGACAGAATGGAAGAAGAAGAGGAGCTGTGAGCTGATTGGCGGAGAGAATTGATGACTGACACGGCAGTGTACACCAACGGACCAGAGACCGCCCGGAAGATGAAATTGGGCGGGGCTTTAAGGACCTGGAAGGGTTGTACAAACACAGGTGATCTGAGTTACAGTTGATCTGTCAGGTGACTGTTTATTTTCATAAATTGGAATATAATACTCACCTGTAGCTCGACCGAGCGGTTGAACTCTCGCCGGAGAATCTCCCGCACGTGTGCTTTGGCAAACGCCACTGACGACCCGCTAGGCATGCCTGCAGGGGTCACCAGGAGGTCAAAGGTCATTCGAGATTTTATTTTATCTTTATCATACTTATCTTTATCCTCCATTTAAAGTGTTAGTCAAGTTTAAATGACATATAACTCACTGTAACACTGCGGGGGGAAAAGGTCTCTGAACCCTGACTAGGTGTTGTTATTTCTTTTGTTGGAGAAATAAGAAACATTTGTCTTCTTACCCACTCTGACGAGGTACATGTCTGGTCTGGTAAGGTTGCAGACATACTGTCGAGGTGCAATGGACAGTGGGATTCTGGGAGTTGTAGGCGGTGAAGTTTTGGTGGAGCTCGTGGTAGTCGTGGGTTTAGTCGTGGATTTAGTCGTGGCTGTGGTTCTGGGGGTGGTTTTGATGGTGGTGGTACGAAGTTTTGTAGCATTTGGGGGCTTCAGTGTCACAGCTTCTATTAGAAGAGTATCTAAGGTGCCTGATGGAGGTTGGGTGCTCGGCACCAACGGTCGAGTTCTGCCCACGTGAGATGTGGGTACAGAGGCAATGCCCTTCTTTGGAATCAAGGAAACTTCGGGGGGCGGTTGAGCATCGGCGGAAGGGGTTGATGCGATTGGACGCTTAGTAGGTTTTTGAGGTGGAGTAACTGATGAACCGGGTTCCGGAAGAATCTGGTCAATATGATCCATCCCTTTTCCCAAATCTTTTTCCAGAACAGCAGTGGGAGTGTGGGTGGGTCCCACAGTGTGCGTGGGTGTAATGTGAGGATGGGCGAAGTGTGTTTTATTCCTCGCAATACTCGCGTTCTCTTTGGCTTGCAATGTGTTGTAATACTCCAAACTGTTCATGTCGGGAAGCAGCACCTCAGTCGGCTCAATCGGATAAAGCTCCGCCCAGTCGAAATCCAAGTCATCATCCGTAACGCTTGTGTGGGCGGAGTCAGGAGCCAATGGAAGGTGGGGATCAGTGGGATGGGCTGTCCTTAAGTTAATACCATACTTTACGGTTGCGCTGGGCTGGAGGTCTCTGGAGGAAAGAGGAAGGATCGGCCGAGACGGGAACGCCGTGTTGTAGCGGACCATGGCATCTTCATCAACAACGTCATAAGGATCGTATCCATGTGTGGGGAGGGACGTGGCAAGCGAAAACTCCTCCCCCTCAGATCCCATGAAGGTTAGAGTTTCCAAATAATCTCCAGAACCCCAGTCCACCTCCACGGAGTGGACGGGATACAAGTCCCCAGGTGCCACCATGGTCGGAGGAGCTGGGGTGGGAAGTCTTTCGGCATGAAATACAGGCACCTGGCTTGGGGTCAGAAGATCGGGCGGCCGTAACACCAGGTGAATACCCTGAGCCCCATCTCCTAAATTACCTGATCCTTCGGTGCTAAGAGACGGGGTGGGGTCTATTCTGGAGGCACTGTCATGGCGGCCGGGAGACATGGGTTGTTTGCCTCCTGATGACGTGTGAGCCGAATGCCTGGTTCGTTCAGAGCGCTGAGGTGAGGAAGATGATGGTGATGAAGATAAGGCAGGAGGTATATGTTTTCTTGCTGGAAGTTGATTCATGCTCCTTTTAGACACATTGGTTTGCGGTGCCACTAAAAAACAAACAGAAGACTGATATTATATGAATGTAGCATAATGGAAAGCAATCAAACCTCAGACACATTGAATATCCGCACACAACACAAGAACAGATCGTGACACGATTTATACATTTTTTGATCGTTATATATTTTCTGAAGAACGTGTGAGTCACACATGCCCGTACGTGACAAAACGTGACCCTACAATGCTAGCATGTTCTGAGAGGTTGCCATGGTGACACTATTAGAAAGCATTAAAATTATAACAGCTACGCTAAAAAAATGATCACAAGTCTTACAGTCACAGTAAATGTGATTAATGACATGTCAATGAACATTAATATTCATTGAGAGTCACATGGTGACTGTGATTCACTGGCGTTGGTGGACAACTGTGTTTGGCACAGAGGGATTGTGGGTAATGAGAATGACTGGACACCACACTGGGAGAGCATGAGAGTAGAGGACAGCTGAGAGACATTAGCACGCATGTGTGTGTCATTCTGGCTAAGAAAGGAGAGCAAGAGAGAGAGAAAGAGGCATCCTCACACATTAATATCCACATTTACAGACAGACTTCCTGTGCTTCTTTGTAAGCACAAAAATCTATTGTCCAGACGATGGCTGACACAGACGCGACCTGCCATGTTTGAGCCAAGAATAAAGATATTTAACCTGTTGTAAAAGTAGCTGTCCATGAGTTTATTGAGTCATAATGACAATGATGACAAATCAAACTAAAATGAGATATTTCGGAACCTGTGTGCCAATCATTGTTTGAGAAATGATTGTATCACACACAAAAATGCTTTTATTTAATTAACGACGGCTGTACACTTAAAGCACAAGGTAACTGTTTATATCTATGAATTCATTGGATTGGTAGGTATCAAATGTGCTCCTGCATTCTCTATAAACTGATTTTAAAAAGTCGTTATTTAGTCGAATATCGAACTGTGAGGTCACAGGTGTGCGTTTACTGGCATTTAAAAACACTAGTCAAATCAGCCTCGCTAGAAACAGCTCTTAGGTACGTGTGGAAAACACAGCTCAGGGGAATAGCACATGAAATAACTTAGATAATTAACTTCTGTCTTAGTTAACTGTCAGAGTTCCCCCAGTGGAGAACCTCACACACACACACACACACACACAGATCACACACTGTATTATGATGCAGGGCCCGTGAATGAAACTGTGGCGTGGTAAGGCAAGGTGTTTCCATGGCGATGATGCTGCGTGTGTGTGTGTCACATGCCGCTGCTTCATCAGTATGCTACAGATACAGCGGAGAGCTCGCAGGCATTTCTCACACCGACAGAATCGGCTCGCGAGCGCACGTACACACATTCCACTGACACAGATTCACAGATTCACAGAATTAAAGGAGAAACCGGGAGAGATCGCGCCTGTGGACAACAGCAGATTATTACAGACTGAGGTTCACATAGATATGATGTGACTAAATCCAATCATCAGATACTGCAGAGATACAGGAGAAAGACAGAGAGAGAGAGAGAGAGAGAGCGCACACACACACTTGAGATCAATGGCTCTAATGGAGAGCTTGTTACACCGTAGGACACATTTCTGTCTCGGTGTGGAAGACGGAGGCCGTGTGACTTCTAATGAACCCTCATAATGATCAACTGTGTGTGAGTGTGTGTGAGTGTGTGTGTGTGTGTGTGTGTGTGTGTGGGTGTGTGGGTGTGTGTGTGTGGGCATCTGATTAAGTGTAGTAGCAAGCATGCTAGAGGAGTGTGTGAAAGTTGCATCTTCCCGTTCAGTGTATTGAGATACTCTCATCCATCTGTCTGGGTTATGCGTGTGTTTGTGTGTGTGTGTGTGTGTGTGTGTGTGTGTGTGTGTGTGTGTAACCAGTGTAAACACACTTCGTGTAATCACCCAGCTGTCAGCCAAATATAACCACAGCACTACTTGAGTTACTCAGTTACTGATTGGTAACCAGAAGGGAAACGACCACCTCAACATTGCTGCACCGTAGAGACATGATGATTCATAAGCTGTCATTTCAAAGCCAGTAAAATCACATTTCACACACAATTGAATTGATGCTAACGGCAGATATGAGATTGATTGGCAGGTTACTTAACGTACTCATTATTACGTGTTTTGAACACCGATCTGTCATGTACTCGCTCAATAAATTATTCTTTTTAACCAAAATAACATATGACTTGCAGCTTTAAACGACAATATTTGCTTAAAATTGACCGAAAACGTGCTGTACTGACATACAGAAGACTAGCAAATCTGTTCATCAGATGAGCGGCGTTGCTTTTCATCTGACGCAGATGATATTTGAATAGCACAATAATAATCAGCCTGGCTAATACATCAGCCTAATAATGAAAGCATCTCATGAAACACGTAATCTTCATTTGGGAAGCAGTCAAACACACAAAACTCTTGTGATTTCCATTCAGCTCACCACAGGCGTCATCCAGACAAAGACTCGCTCGCACATACACCCACTGTTGCTCTGACGCTCCAATCAAACGTTTAAAAGACCTTTTCTAATAAAAGTGATGTCACTCTTGTCTCTCAAAAGCCCGGGACCGGGAGCACAAAATGTAACAGAAGGAGCAAAACAGACATTTAAAGACGAAGTACAATCACAAACATTTGTCAGGTTAAAAGGGTGATGAGATACCTGTCACAGGTGTGCTGGACATCACCGCGAGCCCCACCAGCATCACAGCCACGAGCAGAAGCACGCAGCGCCCAAACAGAGACCTTGAGGGTCTCGGGACCACCCTCGAACCCGAGCTCTCCATTTTACCTGCTGCTTATTCAAGACATGCCATCCGACCCTGACAGAGTTTCTCCTGGACAGCCAAGGGTCTTCCTGCTGGGTATCATTCTATCTTCATACAGTGCTGTGAGGAGAAACATATTTTTAGATTTGAATGAATTTAGATCTTAATGGCTCATAACAGTACAGCCCTATACAATAAAGTGTAAAACAGTTAATATGGGCTTTAAAGAGAATTTCTTAAGATTTTCTACCTACCCAAACTTGATTATCTGGTTGCATTATTTTTTATGGATTGTCAGTTAATTATGGTGTCATTATTTTTAAGATGATTTCCATTCATTCATACGACACACAAACTCACCGCCCTGATGGGAATGTAGGTTATCATGATAAAATTACCGGTGCCCGTTTTTTTGGGATTATACTGCGACCTTCACGTGAGGCAGGTGTCGAGATAACGGGCAGGATACGAATCAGATACGTTCACCTACTACAAAAGGGCGGATATACTGTAGCAATGAACGCCGAAACCGGGTCAAAGAATGAAAACAGACACACGCCTAAACCAAACGCACATCACATCATATATTTGAATATGATGTCGACATGCACAGCGACGGAGGTGAACGGCACCGTGTATCGGTGTGATTTTCGGTAGCGTACCTGTCATGTTGAGATGCACCTCGCGCGGATGCGGCTCACGCGCGCGCGTCCACATTCACACACCCGTTATCATGATGCCGATACGGTCACTGATAAACAACACGCACGTTATCGATCCAGGAAATTAAATCAACCGCGTTGCATGCATGCGCACAGTTGGAAAAAGGAAGGATTACCGGTCCGGTATAGATATAATTGTGCAGGGAAGGTTTTAACGGTACGGCGCGTCTTGATTTTACTATGCACGGCCCTTGTGCCAACATCCCATTTCTCTCCAAACAGACCGGATAAATCACGCAGCTAATATAAATAAATACGCGAGCCGCTTCTAAAAGATGCTCTGGCCGGTGCAGCGCATGCCCATTTCCTAGGAATCAAATATTGCAGAGATGAGAGACTGGCAGCGTTATATCTGCAGCGCTGGGCGAAGACCCACCCCTCACATTTATTCATAAGAAATGTGTGTAGTGTGAGTGAGCCGCCGTTATTGGCTGCCAGTAACATCACTCTGAAAGCGTCTGGCCTTGATGTTTACAGACTCATCTGAAATCTAATTATTATTTAAATATAAATATAGATATCTGATGTATATAGTTCATATTTAAAAAAAACTGATACAAAGATTTATGCTTATGGGCATGTTTACAAATAAAATCATTTTGTAAACATGATGTATTCCTTTTTCATTTTTAATGACTTTAATGTGTTACGTTCATTTCATGGAGTTTTTGGTTATCTAAAACGGGGAACAACGTTATCATATAATATTAATGAGTGGGCGTGTCCAAACGTCAGATGAATAAGCAAATGAGAAAAATCAAAATAAACAAATATTTCTAAAACAACTACAAATGTACTAAAGCACATGACTAAAACATTCAACCTGATACAGGACAACTAAAGTGACAGATTGTAGCTACTGTTATTTCTTTCAGTCTTACCTTCATTCCTATATCAGTAATTTCAGTAAGTAAAATACCTGCACAGGTGTAAATGATGGCATTAGGGTGAGGGTCACTTTCGTTCCTGGAGCATTTCTTGCACAGTCGCAGGAATGTTTTGGCAACGACGATGCAGTCCGACAGCCGGTATAATAATGTATGATCCGAAAATAAGACAATATAAAGACAATAAAGACATTTTCGCTGAGATCTTCTTTCGAATCTGCATTTCTGTTTTTAGTTTCTTTAAAAATCTAATTAATTTGCATTAATTTAATTAAAGCGGAAACTGTAAAGGCACCAGGACTCAATGCCAAACACACAGTGCCAGTTATTCAAAATAAAAGGATTAAAAGACACCCAAAGCACAGATGCTTCATTTCAACAAAGTTCTTCAGAAACGTAAAAAGAGCGTAAAGATAATATTTGTGACTGCAGATGAGAGACATTACAGCACACTTCTGTGTCTTATGTAAACTGGGATTGCTTCACATAATAAACCACTGATAATTGCTAAAGTCTTGCTATTTAATTTTGTTGTGGTGCACACCTTGACAACGCCAATATACGTACGTGGCTATCAAGTTAAACGTTTGCGAGCGCCACATCAATCTGATTCCGCGTCAGTTTAGTGACATTCGCTACAACCCGCTCGAGGCGGCAAACGAACTCCACGCTGTTCTCAGATCAGCCGTCGCACACGATGACGAAATCCGCTATCAATGAACCGGCATCCCGTCGAGCCAATCAACGCGAGCCACGATTAGAACGTGTCAAATCGGACATGTAAGACGGTGATTGGAGGACGCCGGCTGCGGACCGCTCTCTGATTGGTGTGCTGTTGTGCGTGGGGTGAAGCGATTGGCTCGCACTGACTAGTCACCGCCTCCGACCGGAGGAGTTTATAAAGCCGACGTCTCCTCTTCCTCAACACGCTGCAAGATTCGTCGAGGCGTGGGCATTTATTTATCAGTTTAATACGTTCATCTCTATATTCAGGCTTATTATTACACTATTTATCTTTATAAAACAATGAGGCGACTGTGGGTCATCGGTCTCCTCTGTGCACTTTTTGCATTCGGTGAGTATGTTTATTAAATGGCCTTAAGACGCACCGTTATGCAGTTTGAACATTACTAGGGTTCAGTGTTTACAATAATTTTGTACAATAATGCTTTAAACGTTGTTCCAGTGTTATGCAAACGTTGCTATTATAATCTGTTTTGTATTGTTATTGTATAGATCATCTGTTCGTTCTAATGATTTAGAACAGGAAATAAAAGATGGATTTGACTTGCGCGTGCTTCTGAAAGTTTCTTTAAGGTTTAGTTGTCATCCGTTCATTGACGTGTGTGTTGCATACCGTTTTATTTTCTTATTTTATAATGGTTGCCTTTATTATACAATCGTCAGATCACGAGATGATCTTAAAGCCCCAACAGCTGCAATTAAACGACTAGTTTAGATTCTTCTTTTAAGTAGAGTGTAAAATAATCGTGCAAGGAAGAAAGTTCAATGCATTTGTGACCTCCGATGCAAATAAACTAACCTTAACCAGGAGAGGAATTGAGCTGGTTAAACTGTCATGTCACAGACTTTAACTGTGTTGTTTAGCTGAGGGTCTTTGGAAGAATATGGATATAACGCAATTAAATCCACCTGGACAGCATAAATCAAATTTCACTTTTAAATACTTACATATACATATTCATGCATGATGAATAGTCATGCAAAGAACAGTAGAGTCTTTGCTGACCAAATATGCAAATAATAAAACGCGTCATCTTGTGTTTTGTCTGTTATCGTATGGCACACATGATTTTATAGCTGTAATTGATTGTGGTCCGGTGTTCATGTTTGATGTTTTGCATAACTTGCAGCCTCTGTGAGAGCTGAAGATGATGTTGACATTGACGGCAAAGTGGAAGAGGACCTAGGAAAGAGCCGTGATGCATCCCGCACGGACGACGAGCTCGTTCAGAGGTCCGTAGACATCTGCGTTTGAAACTTGTCCGAAATTTAAGAATAAACTCATGGATTGACGTTGAGCTCCATCCATAGTTCCTCACTCTCTGAGGAAACTCTTATGTTGAAGCGGAAAATAAACCGTCAAGTCTAATTTTAGCTGCTATTTTTGGATTGTTCAACACATCTGTTTATCTGTTATAAGGTTACATGTAGATGTATTCAATTTGAGCTCTTCACATGATTCCCAAAGGGGGGTAGACATCTGGTTGATGTTTTTGTGTGACTTGTTCCACATCACTCAAGGGTAAACTCATAATGAGTCCCTTGAGGAACAGTCTTGATACCAGTGCCCCCTACACTGGTCCCATGGCCCTGTCTCTTTTTCTAACAGGGAGGAAGAAGCCATCCAACTAGATGGGTTGAACGCCTCACAAATTAAGGAAATTCGGGAGAAGGCGGAAAAGCATGCGTTCCAGGCCGAAGTGAACAGGATGATGAAATTGATCATCAATTCTCTGTATAAGAACAAGGAGGTGAGTCAGATTTAGATTCAGCTCATTGGCCGAGCACTGAGTTTCTCTGATGTTCTTGCATATTGTAGAGAAGGTCACTCCTCCTCATTCTCCTTTTTTCCTCCATCCTAAAGATCTTCCTGAGGGAGCTGATCTCTAACGCTTCCGACGCTCTGGATAAGATCCGACTGCTGTCCCTGACCAATGAGGATGCCCTTGCTGGAAACGAAGAACTTACTATTAAAATCAAGGTGTGTTTAGTTAGTTGTTCAAAACCGGTCTAGAGAACCTACATTATTGGTTTAGCTGTGTCTACACCTCACCACTGAAACACAAGTACTAAAACTTTCCACTGGATGGTTGACAAAATATTTTCTTTTAGATTTGCATTGCACACGTCAGTGAAGAAATCTGTGGCGCATCTCCTTCCTGTCCTTTTCAAATCTTACTTCGATACTCTATATCCTAGCGTTTAAGTTGATACTACTTATTTAAAATTAATTAAATTAAACCTGTCCCTGGTCCATTAACAGTCTGACAAAGAGAAGAACATGCTACACATCACTGACACCGGTATCGGCATGACCAAAGAAGAACTGGTGAAGAACCTCGGTACCATCGCCAAGTCTGGAACCAGCGAGTTCCTCAGCAAGATGACAGAAATGCAGGAAGACGGTCAGTCCACCTCTGAGCTGATTGGCCAGTTTGGTGTGGGCTTTTACTCGGCCTTCCTTGTAGCCGATAAAGTCATTGTCACATCCAAGCACAACAACGACACCCAGCACATCTGGGAGTCTGACTCCAATGAGTTCTCCGTCATCGAAGATCCTCGTGGAGATACTTTGGGACGAGGCACCACTATTACGTAAGGGGTTTGATATGAAGCTTTAAAACCTCATGGTCTCTTGTTTGATATGTTGCAGCTATTAAAGAAGTCTTGTTTCATCAGGCTGGTGATGAAGGAAGAAGCTTCAGACTACCTGGAGCTGGAGACCATTAAGAACCTTGTGAGAAAGTACTCTCAGTTCATCAACTTCCCCATCTACGTATGGAGCAGCAAGGTGAGTGTGTTCTCCTGACTGGTAGGACTCCAGATTCTCTAGAAACACATTGCAGAACTTACGCTCACTGGTTTGCTCTGCTGCTCCTCAGACCGAGACAGTCGAGGAACCCATTGAGGAAGATGACGCTGAGGCGGAGAAGGAAGAAGCTACGGAAGATGAAGCTGAGGTTGAGGAAGAGGATGAAGACAAGGACAAACCAAAGACAAAGAAGGTGAAAGAAAGAAACTGACCAGAGTGACCACATATATGTCATATAAAATACATTGTCGGTATGAACCATTTTATAACTGATTGAACGTTCCTGGCAGGTGGAGAAGACCGTTTGGGATTGGGAGCTGATGAACGATATTAAACCCATCTGGCAGAGGCCTTCAAAAGAGGTTGAGGAAGAGGAGTACAAAGCCTTTTACAAGACCTTCTCCAGGGTGAGTCAACGTGTGCTCTACACAGAAACAATCAACGCCATCTTCTCATATGGTGTGTGGTGACCTCCTAGATTGTCTGAAGTGAAATCCAGCTTTTAATTTCAGGACTCTGATGACCCCATGGCTCACATCCACTTCACCGCTGAAGGTGAGGTCACCTTCAAGTCCATCCTCTTCATTCCTGCAGCCGCACCAAGAGGCCTTTTCGACGAGTACGGTACCAAGAAGAACGACTTCATCAAGGTACGTTTTGACAGGATTTATGTGGGGAATTAAGCGTTTCATCTCTCGTTCTTGAATTCTAGATTGAACTCACATTCTCGTTTCTTTCAGCTGTTCGTGCGCAGAGTCTTCATCACAGACGACTTCCACGACATGATGCCCAAGTATCTCAACTTCGTCAAAGGCGTGGTAAGTTCTGCAGTCTGAAAGTGCAGTCATTGTTTGGAGATTTGAGAACTGTTTGGTGAACTAAACATCTGATCTTCTCCCTCAGGTGGACTCTGATGATCTGCCTCTGAACGTGTCCAGAGAAAATTTACAGCAACACAAACTCCTCAAGGTAAATTTGCAGCGGTGCTGATATTCAGCACAACAGCACGAGTGCACGATCAAAGTAGAGGTGTGTAACAGTTGTACGTTTCCTCTGCAGGTTATCCGTAAGAAGCTGGTGCGCAAGACCCTGGACATGATCAAGAAGATTGCAGAGGAGCAGTACAACGACAAGTTCTGGAAGGAGTTTGGCACCAACGTCAAGCTGGGAGTTATCGAGGATCACTCCAACAGAACCCGTCTGGCCAAGCTGCTCCGCTTCCAGACCTCCCACAGCGAGTCTGAACTGGCCAGTCTGGAGCAGTATGTGGAGAGAATGAAGGAAAAGCAGGACAAGATCTACTTCATGGCTGGAACCAGCAGGAAAGAGGTGACCATGAGATTAGTGCTGCCTCGTTATGAAATTAAACCACTTCAATGCCTATTTGAGTGTTAGGGTGGCAAAGCTGGGGAATTTTGCAAATATTCCAGATTGGGATATTATGGGAATTACTTGGAATTTTTTGTATACAAATTAACATATTTGCTTCCTTGACATATAACGCTTCCTTTATCTGTGTGACATATATTTATAATCATTTATATAATTCCCATCTATTCCTGTTAAGATTTTCAAAATTCCCAAAATTTTGCAATCCTAATGGCAGAATTGTTTTATATGACAATGCCTTCAATATCATGTTTATAATAATAATAATAATAATAATAATAATGGTTTTCTCTGCAGGCATCAGTTCTGATTGTTCTAAAGAAACGTTATCTGTCTTTCATGGTAGGCTGAGTCTTCTCCATTCGTGGAGAAACTTCTGAAGAAGGGCTATGAGGTCGTCTATCTGACCGAGCCTGTGGACGAGTACTGCATCCAGGCCCTGCCCGAGTTCGACGGCAAGCGGTTCCAGAACGTGGCGAAGGAAGGCGTGCAGTTCGACGAGAGCGAGAAAGCCAAGGAACAGAGGGAAGTCCAGGAGAAAGAGTTTGAACCCCTCACCACGTGGATGAAAGACAAAGCCCTAAAGGACAAAGTATGATTTCTCTTTTAATCGCTTTGTTTTACTGTATTTTGTACTGTAAAATCAATACATCTCGAAATGACAGAAGTTGAAACGAGTTGTTGCGTTTCAGATTGAGAAGGCCGTTCTGTCCCAGAGGCTGACCAACTCTCCCTGCGCTCTGATCGCCAGTCAGTACGGATGGTCTGGCAACATGGAACGGATCATGAAAGCTCAGGCCTACCAGACAGGAAAAGACATTTCCACAAAGTACGTTTTCAGCACCAGGCAGAGAAAGCTCACGGTGCAAATTCATTTGCATAAAAGCTTTAATTATGAGCCTAAAAATATAATGGCGGTTTTTAAAATCACTTGCATCACTGTGGCAACCACTAAACGCCCCAGCATCGTGATGGCTAACGCCATTCACTGCTTACTGCTAGAAATAAATAACAGTTTTGTTGACGTCGTTTCATGTCTGGTCATTAAACGAAATCTTTTTCCGTCCAGTTATTATGCCAGTCAGAAGAAGACATTAGAAATCAACCCCAAACATCCTCTTATCAAAGAGATGTTAAAGAGAGTCAATGTAAGTTTCTGATTCACTTTATATTCTGAGTCACGATTCAACGTCAGCCAGTGTGACTACAAATGGAGTTATTTTGCTCCGTCTCTTGTAGGCTGATGCTGAAGACCAGACAGCTGCAGATTTGGCCGTGGTGCTCTTCGAGACGGCCACGCTGCGCTCTGGGTACCAGCTGGCAGACACCAAAGCCTACGGAGAGCGAATAGAGCGCATGCTGCGACTCAGCATGAACGTAGACCTCGACGAAAAGGTACATCCACTGAAACGCAACTGAGCGCGTGCGGCGCTAGATGGAGATGCTCGGATGAAGTGTTGATCAATGTCCTACTGCTCTGACCCTGTGCAGGTCGAGGAAGAACCAGAAGAGGAACCTGAGGAACCAGCAGAAGATGCAGAGGCTGAGGATGAGGAGGAGGTCCAGGCAGATGATGACACAGATGAACAATCGGTGAGTGTGTTTCTGAAATCCGTCTAGTCTCCTACAGTTCCAAAATGCTGCTTGATAACTTTTACCAGCTTTAAAATACAAAGATGGTTAATGTGACGTCTTGAGAGATGGGCATCTGCTTTAACACGTGTGCTTGTCTCTGTTTCAGGACTTTACAGGCAAAGTTGAGTTGTAAGCTGTGATGGGAGGGTGAAGATGACAAGAGCGGTTCTTCTCTCTGTATGGGCGGGGGTTGGGGGAATGAATAGGGGCCATTTTTTAAAGCACTGCTGTTGTATTTGTTTTTTTATTTACATTTCTCCATGATTGTAAATTTGTTAATATTTAACTGACCCAGTTGTGGAGTGCCGACTCCTGTCCACTGAACCATTAAATGTTTTCGGAAAAGGACCTGTGTGTAAATGACTTATTATTTAATTGCTAAAATATTGTCCAACACCTCTACAAGACATCCACCAACCACAAGCAGCAGAAGTCGAGTCACAGTGGTCCTTGTACTAAGCAGTATTTTCATGTGACGGTCCTGTTAAGTGTTAATGAAGAAGCTCGTTTGCTCTGTTCAAACTCGTGGTCGTACCAGTGAGAACTTTCCTGTGGGGTCTGGAATAAACCACTTCTCCCAGCGCTCCAGATGGACGCAGGGGTATTCCCACGGTTTGAAGTGTCCGTTCCAGTGGAGAAGTTTCGCCTCTTGGAGGAAGGACTCGGGATACCGGGCATCGGGACTCCAGCCTTTACAGTAAAACACAAGAATGATGGAGGTTTTACTATGCTTTACTGTAAGTCGTTGCCTTGACAATGAGATCTAGAAATATCTTGAGACAATGTTTCATCGGAGAGCTGAGTGTAGACAAACGTAAAAATAAAAAACAATAAAATTCCAGTGATGTAATTTTAAAATCATATGATATATTTATAATTGATAGGGGGTGGATGCTTCTTAAAACACATGCAGTACCCAGGTGTTTGACATGCCACAGTGGATCAATGGTTGTGAATCGATCGTGAAAGACGATTAGCATCGGAGGGGTGGCCACGCCCCCTGCCACCGCACTGCTGTACAGGTTTTCCCTGTAAAACAATACTTAACTGCTTAACAATACACGCGTTCTGCAAACTGATACGTGTGTGTGTGTGTGTGTGTGTGTGTGTAAAGACCTGAAGTTCTTAGCCATCCATTTCTCCAGCTGTTTGGTTATTTTTTGTTTTTTCCACTCTGCAATATCTGCTACAAACACTCCAGGGTTGAATGAGCAGTCGCTGGGGTTGATGCCCAGCTCTCTGACTGCATCTTTACGGTAATCCAGGAAACCCATATAGGTCGTCTGTTAGAGGCAGTTATAATGTGATGAAATGAACCAGGAACCCACACAAAACATACGCGCACACACGCATGCAGAAACACACACCTGCATGCCCACACTGCGCACCATCTCGTGAGTTTGAGGCAAATCGCAGTCTGATGCGAAGGCGGCCGCATGCCCAGGCTTCAGTCTGATGTCGTACAACTCTTGTATGTCTCCTGTGAGCAACAAAATAACAACCAACACTCGATGCTGTAGTTTAATTTCACGTGATGGTTAAAATTATCGTTCCTGTTGCGTTAACAACTCGATAATAAAAACACTTACATGCCAGACTTTTATGGATGACATGCGCAATAATGGATCGGATGACGACCTCACCTTGAACTATGACATCATCGTCCAGGTAAACAATCCGCTCATGATTCTCAATGCCAAGAAGCGGCCAATAGAACCTCACAAAGTTCAGCTGTAACATGAGAGAAACCAGTAAAACCCGTCATGAACCAAAACAAATTCTAATGGATCTAGATGACAGCTCATCTAGAGAGAAAACAAAGCTGTATGCTATGGATGTTATGGACTTGTACATAAATAAAGACAATTGCTCATCTGATGTCCTAACAGAACTCAGCAGAACTCACGGGATGAAGAAGTTCTGGTCTGGAGGAGTCCGGATTTACTTTCCCTTTCAGAACCATCGGGTTGAATTCCAGGATCTTGTACTTGATTGTCCTCAGTTTGGTGTTCTCGATGTATTCCCTGTTCAAGAGCAAAAACATTAAATAAAAACGTTAAATAAATGTATGCATGTAAATAATCTAGGATGATTCTGATTGGCTGAGCAAATATATTATTCTTATGCAGTTCATGGTGGTATATTCATTTAGTTGATGACTGAACAGCCGAACGATGGCCGTTAACACCTGACCTTATCTTTCTGATGGCATCTCGCAGAGTAACTATATAGAAGAAAACAGTAGCCCGGGTGTTGCTATGGATGCTGTTGATGGTTGCCATGGAAGCTCCGATGCGCTCCTCTGAAGCACAGATTAGCACAGGGATGTCTCTGTCCGACTTGTCCTCAGCATCTGTTTGCTCCTTCTTTAGCTCTGCATATACTGCGAGCAAACAGTGAGTATAACACACAGAGAACAGTGGACCGCTGGATCTGTTAAACTTGTGTGTGTGTGTGTGTACCTGAATACTTGAGAGGTGTCTGTGGTCTGATCTTCTTAAACAGAAGAGCAACAGCCACCAGGATGAGCAGAATGAAGAGTCCACGGTTGACTGAATGAAGAGCCCGAGAGAGAGAGAGACAGAGAGAGAGAGGCTGTCTTACAGTGCTGTACTGCATGATGGCCAGTGGAGGTCACTGTAAAACTGTCCAGATTTGGTTAGGCACAGATTTTTTTTGTGTTGGGCAAAACATTTTTAATTTCTTTCTTTTTTAAAGAAACACAGCACAAGCTTTTCTGCATAGAAGTTCCTGTGCCAATATCCCGACACAACACTGTTAGTAAATGTTGCTTTAAATTAATTCTGTTATTAAATGATTAATCCGAACGTACACGCAGGCCAGCCAAATACAAATGTAAAGTAAAGACCAAACTCTTGTTTTGCTGAACGTGTGTTTAATGGCATTCAGACACTCTGTAATGCATGTCCTTTATGAGTCCCAAATCTGCCTGGTTACCTCATTTACTCTGAAACAGCCAATGTTTACAACATCCTGTCTTACTGACCCCTCCTCCTCCACACTCACACACACACTCACTCTCTCACACACACACACATACACATTCACACACACACACACTCTCTCACACACACACACACACACACACACACACACACACACACATACACCCAGTGTGATTTCTGGCCATTCAACATTACACACTGTATCCTATATAACTTCACTGGACGTGAATATTGGCTGTCTGTCCACAAAGGGAAAAGGAACAGCTGCATTTGACACATTTCGGCACCACACACACTCTGTTACTTACGTTTTCTCAACAGAGCCATGATTCATCTTAAAGAATCTGTGGAAACAAAGAGCGACTGCTTTAATCTCAGTGTAACTTGTTTATCAGATCTGAATCTTGCTCAGCCTCCGTCATTCGCTTGAGATTAAAACAAATGTCCAAACACACTGTGCGTGAGTGCTGTTGACTCTGCTGTTCTGTACTGGTAAGTAAACTGAACTGGTGTCGTCCTGTATTCTACTGGTCCACAGTGACACAGTGTCTCTGGTGTCTGTGCACATGTGTTACTGCTTTACTGGGATTCTCCAAGTCTTTCCTTCCTGATGGCATTCCTTCTAAAGCCCTGAATCTATCTGCTTTATTCCAGATCGCTTTCTTCCACCCAGTATCACATTCTCTAGAGTGACTCCTGCATCTACAGAAACGGCTGTGAAGACCGAATCTAATAACTAATAAACGACTCATCTTTCTGACTGTATAGACGTCCATTGTAATTATACATCACATGTACGCCTTCTTACATAGTTCATTATATCGTTCTATTTATTACTAATGATAACCGCTTCACTATCATTAATAACTTTAACAAACAGTATCGTAAACAGATTTTGGTTGACGTTTATTAGTTACTGCTAGATGTTTATTAGTTACCTGATTATTTTAACGTTTTTACTTAATAAGTAAAACTTATTTACTTAATAATTTGCAATAGGGCTCTGTTAACCTTAACAGAACTTTTGTTTTACTTTATAACTGAGTAAATGTTAAAATGAACATTAACTATGACTAGCTAACGCGTGCCGCAATAGTTTTATGGTTGGTTAACGTTAACTAAGGTAGTTAACTCGTGTTAACAAATAGAACCTTGTTGTAAAATTGTACATTTTCTTATTTCAGCTTGTTAAAGTTACACTAACCTTTACAAACAAGATGTGGTGGACCTTCCTGTAAACGCTTCCCACGGCATCGTTACATCAACGCAACAATAACGTTATAATAACGTTTGGAAAACCGACCAGGGCGCGCACAGAAAAACTGCAGACTTTTACCGACAGTTCACCGAAGTGCTGTGTGGGTGTAAGTAAAGCTTGCGCAATGGGTGAAATACGAGCACGTTAACATTTTAACGCGTTAAACTGGCGAGTGTTGAGCACTTACCAGTACAGCTCATTCACAGCCGTCTCGCGCTCCCGTCCACTAACTAGTAGCGATCGATGGAGTGGGCGTGGTCAGCACGGGACACGCCCTCCGCTCGGACGCACGCGGCGCTGCTGTCTTTTCTTATCTTCATGTAATTTTATTATTAATATTACAAACAGCAAACACGCCACTGTCGTAAAATGTCGTTATATATCACCTAATAACATTGTAATCTTGTATTATCATCATATATTACATTAATATTACTGATATTAAATAATAATTGATATTATTATTTTGCTGGGTTGTTTAACAAACATATATATTATGTTACATATTATATATTAATAATAAATATGTTATTAATTATAAATGTATTCTTTTAAACTCATCCTCCATGACAGAAAAGGTCATAAACACTTTACACCACGTGTCAATATAACGTGAATTCATTATTTTTCATACAAAACAGAAGAGGCAGAAATCTTTATATGCAGATTAAGTCATTAATCTATTAACAGAGCCCAGTTTGCACAATTTTGTTTGCACCCAAAACATAGTTAGTGTTCACCTTGAAGCTTTGTTTAAACACTTATTTGCCAAAGAAAATCATTATGTCCTGTTTGAGCATTACAGATTACAAATGACAATATATTTTTCACACAGTTAACAATTAAAAATACTTTGTAAAAAAACAATTAGACCACAACATTAAATATACGATTTAGAAATATGCAAAACGTCTCTCTGATCACACCAGTACACCCTGAGTAAAGCTACACAACAGTGACATTACAAACACGACTGTTGGTTAACTAGGACTTGCAGAGGCCATATTTGATTTAGGACTTCCAGGATTTGCCTGAAAGTCTTAGACACGCTGTCGACTTATTCTCCAACCAAAACAGTGATGTCACCGTTTACTCAGTTTCAGATTTTCTGGCCGAGATCTTGAGATGGTAACAGGGGTTCACAGAACAATGTTTAAAAATATTCAGAAATACTTAAAACCGCACATTTCAAGCCAAATTTGAATCATGTTCAAATGAAAACGCAGCGTTTTGGAGTATTTACAGACGACGGTTCAGCACAGGAAAGAGTCGCTTAGAGGATCCGAGCTTTTGTCTGCGCAGACACGCTCTTAAAGCAGGGCTAACAGCATGGCGATGTTGACGGGCAGCTCGATTCTTTCATTGGTGTAGGTCATGGATCTGACCTGCTCAGGAGGAGCCAGCAGGAAGACAAGAGGGCCGGCACGCTGCTCAGCACAGGTCAAACACAGAAGACAGCCCTCGTCCATACCATCCACCTAAAACAAACAAATAGACGCTTATTACACAGCTATCTGCTGTATATAGTCATCACAGACTGTTTCCACACAAGTTTGTTTGTTTGACAATGAGCGAATGAAAGACAGATGTGTGAGAGGATAACAGGCACTGACATATCTGACGGGGAGTTTACACATGATGAGGGGCGTCTCCTCTGTGATGTGATTGGTACAGCCGTTAATGGAGCAGGTGGGGGTGGGGTCAGAACTTAGACTGCTGGTCAGTTGTGACCTCAGGAAGTACTCCTGTAGCAAACAGGAAGTGAGGGAAAGATCATAAGAAACCCGTCACCTCATGACATCTGGATATTTCTCTGGCTACACGACGGATGACTGAAATCAGAAGATGAAATGAAGATGAGAACACAGTAAAAAAAATTACTCCAGTAAACGTCAGGATGTTGCTGATGGTCTTGGTGATGTAAAGAGTTCTCTTCGCCCGTGTGACCGCCACATATAACAGATTCCACTCGTCGTCTGGTACGTTTGCTAAAGCCAGAGAGAAAACAACAGTGTAATATAATTGTTTTTCATTTTAAGAACACCACACTGATTAGATAACGGGCTGCACTGCATGTGAAACTTCAGCCGGTCGGCCAACACAACACATTTCAAGCCCAAACGTATGTTTATCATAAGAGCTTTGATATGCCAGATGTGCTGCCCAGATATACAGATGCTGGGGCAGAACTGTAAGTGTGTGTTCATACACTCTCTCACAAACCTGTGCTGAAACCGCCCACTCTCTGCAGGTTGTGTCGAGAACAGGGGACCTTCTGGAAATCATCCGTCACAACCACAGTGTCGAACTCCAGCCCTTTAGACTTGTGTACCGTACCGAGAATAAAATCTGTAAATACAACACATGATGAGATGATGATGAGGCAATGATGAGGTGACGATGCGGCGATGAGGGTGTTTAGCATGGAAAGACACATTCTTCAGATACCTGCACACTGTGGGTTTCTCTGGGCACAACTGTTGATCTGCTGGACCAGCTCTGGAATGCGTTTGTTGTATTTTTCCACCACGGCCAGTTTGCCCACCAGCTCGCGGTCCTCTGAGGCCGTGGCATAGCCCTTCAGTCCTCTGTACCCGCCCATCTTTTCTCGACAGAAGCTCCGGATAAAGTAATCTTTTATTGTGAGGTTCTCTGAGGTACACAATCAAATCCAACCAAAATTAAAAAACTAATTCACACCCTCGGACAATTCAGAACATCTCCCAAAATATTATCTGCAATGATTTATTACAGCTACAATTAACACACAGCTCACCTTTCCTGCGTCTGTCCTCTGGTTGCATCAGGACCCAGATATCAAAGATTTTCTCCAGTCCGAAGTTTTCAACACCCTGACGTCAGAATTCAAATTTAAACTTTAAAAAAGTCATTTAGTGTTAAAGTACGATTCACGTAAATGTGAGATGCTGTGAAAAGCCACTAAATCAGCCAATGAGACGTTTGTTAAACTTACATACATCTACATACAATAGTAGTATTATTAGTAGTAGTACAGTTACACGTGATAGGATACTAGGTGCAAGTGTTTCGACCAATGAGGTTTAACAGTGGGAGGAGTTTCTCATAAAGTGAACGCCGTGTAATTAGCTTGTACTCACTCCCACGATGTGGATCTTACAGTGAGGGTTGGCATCAGTGAGTCGAACAGCCTCGCTGAAAACAGTGACGTTACAGCGGCTCAGAATGGCCGTGCTGCCGTCCTGCAGCCTCTGCCCGAGCTTCAGGCACTCCAGTGCGTGTGTGTCCTCTCCCCTCACACTCCCTGACACACACACGCAGACAGACACACACACAGAGACACACACACAGAGACACACACACAGAGACACACACACAGAGACACACACACACAGAGACACACACACACAGAGACACACACACACAGAGACACACACACAGACAGACACACACACAGAGACACACACACAGAGACACACACACAGAGACACACACACACAGAGACACACACACAGACAGACACAAACACACAGACAGACACAAACACACAGACAGACACAAACACACAGACAGACACACACACAGAGACACACACACAGAGACACACACACAGAGACACACACACAGACACAAACACACAGACAGACACAAACACACAGACAGACACAAACACACAGACAGACACAAACACACAGACAGACACACACACAGAGACACACACACAAACACACACACACAGAGACACACACACACAGAGACACACACAGACAGACACACAGACACACACACAGACAGACACACACACACACAGACACACACATTTACTTATCTGTCTAAATGGGGACAAAATTTTTGCATTTCTACAATGTAAACAAGCTTTAAATTTTTTTATAGTGTTTCTACACATGAGGATGTGAAGGTTATGGGTTCAATTTTGTCTCCCGAATATGGTCAGGTAGGTACCCACACAGAGACATACACACACACACACACAGACACACAAAAAACACTCCTACAAACTTACCATCCTGAGTCCCACCAACCATTATCTGCTTCACTTTTTTACAGCTTTCCAATATCGAAACACCAACGTACGCGATCTCAGATCCAAACCTGAAGCTCTGTGGACATGAGGTGATATTACATCACACCACACATTTGTTACTGTGGCAACACATATTTGCAGGTGACTTTTGTGTGTGTGTGTGTGTTTGTGTGTGTGTGTGTGTACCTGTGTGAGATAGTAGATGTGTGTATGAGGAACAGCGTACAGGGCGTTGACCGCCCCTCTGAACGTGTAAATCTGCTGATGAGGATCTCCAACCAGAATCTTCCCACAGTTCTGAGACAGCATGATGTCCATAATCGCTGGAAAATCAAAGTGCACACACAGAATCAAACACACGATACAAAAACAACACAATGACAAATGACTGGCTAAAGTGTTTAACAGCCTACTGAGAGCTGAGGAGTGTTTCTGTACCTGGTGTGCAGTCCTGAGCTTCATCAATCAGTATGACATCATAACTATCCAGCTGTGGTCTGGTTAGCTGCCAGAGTTTGAGGTAACCTACGGCAACAGCCCACAAAACTAATAATACTTATGTGAAAACAGAGCTTTGGGTTTGCTAATGAAACAATGCTTTGAAACTAAACGAAAAATACATCATCCGAAGTTTAAATGGTGGAACAATTCAGTGTGCTTAAAGAAATCGGATCATATGAAGTTTCGAGTGCTCACCGTCATGGGTCATGTTGTACACTCTCTCTCGCATGCGCCGCATCTCCACCATTTTGTCCCACAAGTCCTGGGCAATATCTGCAAAAACCTGTGGAGAAAAAAAGAATGCGTGCAAAACGACCGCCGCAAACCTAAAAACAACATTCATAAAACCACACACTGCATTCATGAGTTTATATTTACATTTTGGCAAAGCCAGTCAGGTTTGTTTAAACAGCCCGTTGCAAACACAAGTAACTTTACATATATCATTTTAAAAGCTAAATATACATGAGTTACATAACAGTAAAAAAAATGTATATCAAATTTCACAATGTATAAAAAAACAATAAGACAGGGACTAAAAAAACTAAAATATAAATGAAATTTACTTTTTAATTTCAAATGTAAATTTTAACTACATTTATTTAGTTAAAGATATTTTTCCATTTAAGCTCTGCAATTCACCGGCACATGTTCTCTGGGAGTCAAACCCGTGACCTCACCAGCATACATTCATATGACATCATGTTCTCACGTTACCATCTTCTGCTGTTCGCCTGGGCGCTCGATATGTCCGTGCGTGTTCTTGTACTCGTTTGGGACGTGCTGCGTGCCGACGCGCTCGTCTACAGACGCACAGAAACAGTTGAGCGTCTGCGTCACCACTTTAGCATTGACGAATCCCCCGAGTCCTTTAGGTAGGACCCACGCCACATCAAACGGGTGCAAATTATTGGACAGTTTCTTAAGACTTTTATACCTGCGCGCAACAGAAGAGATACAAATGAGACATTTTAATCGAATAAAACCTCCATTACAAATCCGTGCAAATCACTGTTTACGCTACAAATGTGATGTGTCCCACATGGCTTGTTTACATCTGTATTAAGTGCCGTCCGCTTCTTAAACCAGCAGAAAGGGTCTTCAGTACATTTACACTTGTATCTCCACGGAGGTGTGTTCATACTGACCTCAGGCCCACAGCTTTGAAGGCCATAGAATGGACGGTACTGCACTCCACGTTATGGGGAAATGACTGCCGGGCTTGCACGGCCACAGACTTGTTGAAGGCGAGATAGAGGAAGCGCAGGTGTGGCCTCTGCTCTGCATACTTCACCAGTGTAGTCGTCTTTCCAGTGCCTGAACAAAACACATGAGAGCAAAGCTTAAAGACACCGTTTATAGACATAATCGTGTGTACGTAAACAGACGACTACTTTAAAAACAAACAATGAAAGACCATTTAGCAGCTCTTCAAAATAAGCAGAATAAACCATGTAGGATAAGCAACAAACGTTTAGACAAAACAGTATAAATTGACAAACATGTGAAGCCCAAATAAACAAAGGCATAAATGGGAAACACATATAATGTTTGGGAAAACATACATAACGTACATTTAACGTTAATAATCCAGGAAAATCCCAATGCAAATACTCATTACAGACGGAGAAGGCAAAACTGACCAATCAGAAAGAAACACGCCAGCACTGATATCAACTTCACTTACTGTACCTGCAAAAGCCATGATTTTAACAACATGCTCTCTGCGGATGTCGTGGCTGAGTATCTGCTGTTGCTCGTGAGTGACGTGAAGCTGTCTGAAGAGGTAAAAACACTGCTGAGCTTTTCATCTTCCTCATTACAAGCACTCTGAAGATCAGAAGGTCCACTCACCGGATGCCTTCAGAGGAGCTCAGAGGTGGAGATCCATTCTCCATCAAATGCAGCACATAGAAGATGTTATAGTGCCACCTAAACCAACAGGAAGAGGGTTCAGCGTCATCAACACGTCTGATATTGGAGAAGAAACATCAGCATGTTAAAAATCCACTCTTGAGTTCTCCTTGTGTTCTACCTGCTGCTTATGTTGATATCGTGCTTCTTCATGGCCAGAAGTAAAGTCGCCACGGCCCACAGATACTCTGAGATTCCACCTGCTGTCAGCAGACATTCAGATCTCCTCAACAACACCACCAAACCCAGAACATCTTTTATTCCATCAGCCAGAATCAACATCAGAGCCATAGTGGACCAAAGATTCGGGCCCTGGAATACAGTCAAACGAACAGTCAACAGTCAAACGAACAGTCAACAACCAAACGAACAGTCAAACAATCAAACGAACAGTCAAACAAACAGTCGACAGTCGAACGAACAGTCAACAGTCGAACGAACAGTCAACAGTCAAACGAACAGTCAACAGTCAAACGAACAGTCAACAGTCAAACGAACAGTCAAAGGCACAGTGTTTTTCAGCTGTACGGCTGTGAGTGTTTGGTAATAACAGCAGACTGTAGGTTCACACACCTCGTGGTCCACCATGTCCGGCAGTCTGTGCTTGATGCAGGCCTCAGCCTGGGCATACAGCTGATGTCTTTTCACACACGCCAACACGTCCTTCGTATTCACTCTCCTGCTGTGTTTGAACTGAGACATGTACCTGGAAAAACCCCAACAAGACATTTTAGAGATATAAACACAGAGATATTCAAACGGACTAATCAGCAGGCCACAGTTAACCCCCACTGAACTGCAGACGCCCCCCTTATCACAAACAGCCCACCGGCTCTGATGCGTCTCGTCTCTGCAGGGGTGAAGGTGGGGGTTCACGGGTTCTCACCTCACCATGTTGAGCAG
>JAZGTJ010003423.1:0-35561 GCA_036877575.1 Botia almorhae | reverse complement strand
TGTGTGTGTGTGTGTGTGTATCTGTCACTGGTAGAAGCTTCAGTCTCAGCTCAGACCGATGCCCTGCTGTTTGCTGGAATCTGTGCTGACAAAGAAAGTTTTGAGCTCTCCTTTACCCTTCACGCTAATCAGGCCACGGCACTCACAGGAGTAACCCAACTTCTGCAGGACATCTGATGTCTCTTCTGTTACCTACAACACAAATACACAGTCACACCGCTTCTGTGCAAAACAGCAAAAGGAACTAAATGTTCAGCACTTAGCTTTCTAATGAGTTCTACACACTCACAGTCACCGTACCTCATTGTAGAAATAAACCTTTTAATAAAAAAACCTAATTTACAGAAATTGGAGCAGTGGACTGGTGCAGATGTGAAGGCGAAACCCCAGGAGAATTTTCCTGAGCATTAACTGATGTGTATAATCACATTGCTTTATAGACAAGACTGATTCATACCTGTATTTTGCCCAGTTCTCCAGTGCTTTCCATCCGACTGGCCACATTCACAGTGTTTCCCCAGATGTCATACTGTGGTTTCCTGGCCCCAATTACCCCGGCAATCACTGGGCCATGATTTATACCTGTACATGCACACACAAGTCAGTGAGCAATTCTCACACGCATTCGGTCACATTTACTACATCTGCATTCAGATTTAAGCCTGACCATTTATATATGACATACATATATATGACACATCATTTTGGCTCAAATACATAATTGGCTTTGACACACTCGAAGCAGTTCTTCTGTGAGCCCCCGAACACCTGGAACAAGTGACTGCTGGAATGTACTTTCTAATAAAACATTTTTCCTAACAGAATTAAAGGATGTCTGTCTGTTATTTTAAAATTTTGTCTGATCTGCACCGCAGATGCTTGATACGTTTTAAGACTATTAAAGCATCTGAGACATTGTTTATGAAGCATTTCTTGCCAGTTCATGAGTGCATCTGTTATCCCTGAGCTTCTTTGACAGCTTTCTATTGCCTTCTTGTAATCGAATGCCTTTTCTAAGTGTGTTAATTCATATAAAATATACCTTGAAATATGTTCATGGAGCATAAAGTTGCAGGATGACTGTAATCCAATAATGAACAAGCATGATGAATTAAGAACAGTGAGTTGAGAGACAGCCAGACTTACCCACGCGAAGCCTGAATGTGTTGAATGAATGTCTGTTGATGCCATCCAATTTGCCAATTAGAGCGATGGCAAACTCCACCATGTTCCCAATCTGTGCATGCTGCCTCTCACGGTCCTAAGAGCATACAAACCAAACTTAGAGGTGTGTGCAGCACAAACTACACACTATACCAGGGATACTTAAATAGCCCAGAGGTCGCTTTCAGAGAATAATGATTCTAATTTCCTGGTATTGACACTTAGGTTTGGTTTTAAACTGTGTTAAAATGTGTATTGTGATAAAAGCATCAGTCTAGTCTAAGGCATGCACTGTGTAGTGCAATAGCATGCAGTTGACTGTAGTACCTGAGTGGTCTGCTCAGGAGGTCCACTCAGTCCTGCAGCAGCCATGTATGTGCTGCCAATGGTTTTAATCTTCTCCACACCACTAAACTTTGGCTTAGACAGCAACTGCATGTAAGGAGAGAAGGGAATGTGCTGAGTGAATGTCAGCGTTTTCAGCAAAAGAAGTCAATTAACCAATGTAATTTTATAGTAAAAGGCAGGTAGAGAGCAAGCACAAGACGAGGACAACAGCCACAGCACACTCAGACTCTACACTGAAGCGAGCATGGACCTAGTTTGGGTTTAGATTCTCCTGGTAAACCAAGCTGTTTCCAGAACTATTGTGACATTTTCACCTGAGGGTTTGTGTAATCTTTAGTCAAACAGGTGTAATAATTACCAATGACCGTTGAGGCTTATCCCACAAAACAAAAGCAAGTTTATCATTTTTCCGCATTTTCATTTCTCATCTTATTAAGATTGAACAGATGCACAATGGCTGCTCCTGTCATCCATCGAAACATTAGTGATAGCCAAGTCGACATGCTTAAATAAAGGGATGGGCAGGAATACCCGAGTACTCAAAATGGTTTAATTTTTTTTCCTCATTGGTTATGATGGCACTTTGGGTGGTACCCTGTGGTCTGACTGGTGGGCATTGCAAGAGCCCAGGGAGAATACAGCTTTATAAGCTGCTGTTTTTAAAAGCGCACTATTATGAGAGGAGCGCATCCACAACAGAAGTGACACTTTCTGGCTAGCAGTCGTTTCAAATTCACTTGCATTTTGTGCAGATAGATGAAAATTTAATACCTTTATAATATTACCTTTTCTCATAGAAAGTGATATAGAAAGTGCTTCATTTTACCAGTGTTCATTGAATCTTTTGTTTCATCTGACTTTACATAACAGTGTTTTAATTAAAATCTTTTCATTATCGCCATGATACACATACCATGCCCCCGCTCAGGCCCTACCCCCTTAGTTACTTGAGTACTCGTTTCTCAGACCTATCAATTAACCGAAATGAAACATTTTCAAAAATGCCCATCTCTACTCAAATGTGAAAGCTTTTTGGATATTGTCAGAAAAGCACTATTTATATTACAACAATTCATCCATTCAGGGAATGAGTGGAGAAGAAGGTCGTGAGAAGGACAGAAAAAACAGGACAGATGTATATGCCGGAAGACACGGGATGTGATATTACTCTGACCTCATCAAAGTCAGCGATGATCTCATTGAGTAGCCTCAAACACTCCAGTCCTTCTTTATTGATGTCGCACTCAGTGTAGAACTCTTTGAAGTCTGGCACAGAGGCAAACATCACACACACGCAGTCATATGACTTATAGTACAGGTCCTGGAGAAGAGAAATTAACACACACACACACACACACACACCAAGAGTTTAATATTTTTGCGTTACAATTATTTACTTGGCACAAAAGAAACAACAACAAATATGGATATTAGGATAGCACATCCACAAATTCACAAGAAGGCATATGAGATATTTTTGATACATGACACGATGTGAGTTTTGTGAAGAACAGACAGAAGTTCCAATACAGATGTACATCATGCATAGAGAAACAATCACAAACTCTACTAAAACATTTTTGAACACAGGCAGAACAGTATAAACCTCCCTAAATAAACATCCATAAATCAGTATTTCCAGCCATATGTATAGGAAATGGCAAAGGTCACTTACATATCTATATATATATATATTATAAGGGATGATCTAGTGTTCTCTGTATAATGTATGATATGATTGTACGGTATATTGATACTGGAATGATAACATGAGGTATATCATGATATGGTCTTGTGTAGATATATGGCAGTGTTTCTCAACCTTTTTGTCTTCTATATTCCCAAACACCCATCAGTAAGTCTCGGTTAGGCTTCTTTTGTGGCACCAGACCAAAAATGTGTTCCTTTTCACTCATATTTGTACTCATGGTTGGGAATCACTGGTATATGGTATATGTTTGATCTTGTATGAGAGACAGAAGGTGGATATACACGCTCATCCCACTTGTTTCATGGTGGTTCCTACCTTGTATTTCTGGTTTAGTAAAGACATAGTGGACAGCAGCCCCACCTCATTCTTTTTGTTCTCGCCAACAAACAGCGCAGCCACATGTGCGGGGAGAACATTCTCCAAAAGAAGACGGTTCAGGTTTTCGCACAGCTCGACTTCTTCCTTGTCTGCAAGGTTCTTGTTCTTCAACAGGAAGTCCTGACGACAGCAGTACTCATTCTGAGAGGACGAGGGAAGACAGAGCACAGGTGAGCGCGTGGACTGACAGTAAGACACTTTATCCTTGTGTGGGACGTCTGGTGTGTACCTGGCGGGATATGAGCAACATGGTGAAGAGAAAGAGTGTTATGTATATGCAGCTCATGAGTTGTGGGTCTTTCATAAGTCCTGTTTGGTCCAGCACATGACTGCTGATGTCACTGCAACAGACAACAAACTGAAAATTATTACACCGCAACAGAGAAGGTGTGGCATAGTGATTAACACAGAATGGTGACAGAATGTTGCAAGGGCTGATCTATGAGCCACTGCACTCCTGAGCCAAACACTAAACTCTGGGCTGCTCCAAGAGGACGTAATATGGTTTGCTTTGGATAAAAACATACACTGTAAGATAATGAGAGAGTGTGTACCAGCTGTAGTTACTATAGAGCAGGGATCTGTAGCAGCAGAAGAGATGATCCTGAGAGTAGATGATGATATAGTAAACAGCAGAGACGATGAAGAGGAAGGCCACCTTGATCTCCAAGCTTACTCTCAAAAATACGCCACAGGCGATCAACGCCAATATACAGTTATACACCGAGTACTAAAAAGACAAACACATTTTGTCATTTACTAGTGATGTAGCCTGAACTAACAGATTTTTTGCAAGTGTATGTGTGTGTGTTTGTACTTACAGGCAAATACGAAAGATCTTCAACAGGAATGGTGCAGTTATAGTGCATGTCTGTCTTTTCGAAATACTGTGGATTGGGGGACAGTTTGATTGATAGAATCTGTAAGAGATTAACTGATTTATGAACTGATGCTTTAGCTAACACATGTAACAACATGCAACAGTGTAACAGGATACAGAAAGTCTAAATCACACTTTAGTTCGATTTCACACAGCCACTGTATGCATTCACCAGCCGATATTGGCCATTACCAAGTTAAACATGGCGATGATGACTATGACAGCCGTGGCAACAGTTGCCAATGGAAGGCGCACAAAGGGTCTCTTAACCACAGCTTCTGATAGAGCAGACATCCATGTACATGACTTTAGCTTCTCTGAAAACATCGTCTGGGAGAGAGACAGAAAGGAAATATCAGTTAATAAAAAGAAGAGAAAATGCTGGATTTGACCTGAGCGAAAGCTCAAAGTCAGAGCTTAAGTTTAAAGTCAGAATGTTTCAGAGGACGGCAACACTGTGTTTAAAGGTGAAGAACACTGTGTGTGTCTGACTCTTCTATATATAAATGTATTTATGTTTGCAAGAGAGACTGTTTGCCAATGCCAGTCTGTTTTTAGTTATTTACATTCCACAATAAGTCTGTGCACACAATGGACACAGCATATGTCATTCCTCAACACCCAAATACACGGCTCAGAAGGCACTCTGTGCTCCAGCATCTATAAAACCAAAGGGGGCCAGACAACCACAAATACCCCAGAAACTATTAGACAAATACACAAGTAAATGTGTGTGTGTGGTAGGCAGTGGTGGTCTAACCTGAATATGACCTGCAAAACAGATGAACAGAGCCAAAAGAAGAACACACGCCAATACTGCAAATGCCAGTCCCAGTCCTTTACGCCTGACAATGAGAGGGAGAATAAGAAAGAGCTACATACTGTCAGAAAAAATGTGTTTGTAAACATTAGCACAAGGTCAGCACCAAAGTCTTATTTGAATCACTTCATGAGCTTTTGCTTGCGTTCATGCCACTTACTCCTGGGTAACAAACATCTGGATGACGAAGATGCAGATAAAGATGAAGGTGGCACAGGCGATGTAGTATTTGAAGCTTGGCATCTCTATAGTCCTGTACTAAAAGAGCCACACACATGCTTTAATATTCATTACATGTTTCATTTCTTGCTTTTTAAATATCACTAAACACAAACACATTGTGTACAAAGCAACAAAACATAATTGTATAAGATGAAATAAAGTTATGCTATATTATTATCATTATTAATAATTCTCACCTGCTTCTCAAGATCTCTTTTGGTAAACCACAGCGTAAGGCCAGAGATCTCTTCAGACTTCACCCACTGCCTGCACACATGCATGGACAACATCTCAAACTAAGTGTGCAGCCTTAACCAAACTAGACTGTATTCCATCCAAAATGTCTTAATCTTAAATGTTTATAATTGTAAATGTTCATAAAGACTAACTTGCTAGTGCTCAGATCATTGATGGTGGTCGTCATCTTGTCGTGAAGTTCTTCATCGAACTTAGTCTTCTGAGATTTATTCCTACAGAAGACAGTGTTAATATTAGAAATGTTTGCATCTATTAAAACACAATACTGGTGTCTATATATGTATATATTGATAAAATTTATACAAGAGCGTTATGGGACAGAGAACAATCGTTATTGCAGTTGTCATGCTGTTATATATATTTGACCTGCAGTGCAGCCTGTACATAGGCAGCTTGGGTGAATGTGTGACTAAAAATAGCTTGTAGTTTTATATTTAATGCTTTAGAGATCTAAAGCATTAGTGAACAGAGAGAAACGTGTAGTTTAGCTAAGACTGTGTGTATGTGTGCAAGGGCTGTAGCAAGCAGGATTCTGTGTGTTAGTCTAAACCCCATGAAGGAGATTGCAATGTCCCCTTGCAATGTGTCTCAACACCGCTCAGGAAGGAAAAATGTTGTTTCCTTTCTCTCTCTTGCAAGCAGAAAACACACACATACTTCTATAGACCAAGAATGCCTGGAGATTTCAGTGAAAATATAATCACACCCTAAGTTATACTGAGAAAGTGCAGTTACTGTCATGCTAACTAACTGTGTGATCATTTGCAGGGCTTAAAGGGAGATTGCATTGTTAGTGTTGAAACCACAGCCGCAGAGTGCTGGCTATGCCTGTACGGCTACACTCACTTATGTGTGCTCAAAGGAGCAGCAGGTAATGAGAAGGGCTCCTCAAGAGACTCATCAAAGCTGTTTGAGTAACAATGAGAAAGACAACTTTAATATTGCCTCTTCAGTGAGCAAGACAACACCAGTCTCCAGCCTATTGACTTCAATGTGCCATTAAATGTTCTTCACACATGGTCACCTAGCTATTTAAATGGGAATATGCTGTAAACATCATTTTTATTTCAACTGAGGACATCTCTGATGTCGTAAACCCACATACAGACACTGCTCACCTCTCTGTGATTTTGGTCGGTACTGATCTAAGAGGAATGTCCTAGGAAGAGAGAGGAATGTAAGTATTAATGAAATGATCTGTATTCTTTAAATAAACACTTAAACAATTAAAACTCTAACTCAAATCGTTTAAACCTGTACATCTTCATTTATTTTCAGTGACACAAAATCATTACTCTGATCTTTACTATACAACAACAGTTTATAGTAACCATGCTAATTAAACTTCAAAAAAGATCAAAAGACCAGGTAGTCCATTTGATCCTTGTACTACAGTCCAAGCCTTAAGAAACCATACAATAGCTTTGTGTGGAAGAGGACAAATTTTTGGAACAAGTATGGAGTGACTTTAACTGTTGGGTTTGTATCTGAGTGTGTATGTATCAGACCTTGCAGCGACCCTTTCCATTGACCATGGCATCTGTGCTGAATTCCTCTCGGCTCTGCAGATGAGCGAAAGGTTTCACGGCCCCCCACGACTCCAAGAAGCGTGTCATTCGCACAGAAGCTCGCATCTTTAAACTGTCACTCACACGAGGCTTAGTAACACTGGGAGCCATCATTGAGGAGTCTTTGGACTAAACACACAAAAGCACACGACACATGCAGATGTATACATGTACAGTGACATTAGCAGGCGTTGCTAATGTGTGAAGCTTAAATTCTTACGCGTGGGTCTATGACCAGGTAGGTCTTGATGTTGAGTTCTTTAAGGTATTGGTCTCTAAGGTGACCATTCCCCTCCTCCACCTCGTACACTTTGTTCAAGTGCTTTAGAGTCGCCTCCGTGATGTGAACTCGGCTAGTAGAAAAAAAATGCATGTTATAGCAAACACATTAAGTAGCTTGGGACCCCAAAACTAAAAACATATCTTATTGGGTATTCTCCACATTGCTTCAATCAGTTTTCATTTCTAGAGATTTTGTGTTCATACCCTGGTAAGCCCCCAGACTCCATATGATTGGCTAAGGTTACATCATGTGACCACACATCAAACTGCCACTTCCGTAGGCCAATCACACCACACAGGACGTTTCCGGAATGCACACCTACTCGCATGTTTATATCCACACCTGTTGCCTCACGCACCTGCCTGTAAGTGAGGTTTCGACACTTCAACCTAGAGTCTGCAGCATCATCTTGACCAGTGTTAGAAATACTACACGTTTAGGTTTGTGTTAGGAAACACTATTGCATATATTGCCAATAATGTGCATATACACGTGTTTTATTTATGTGTGTAAATAAACTTACTTGATGGCTTCGCACATGTCTAAGCCCATTTTTACACAGTTTTTGGCATGTTTTGGCAGAGAAACAGGGAGGCCAGAAACACAATAATAACAGTCACCTAGAATTTTAATTCGCATACATTCATTCTCCTACAAAGAAAAACACACAACCACATATTAGTAATCTTCGATTTTCACTGCAAGTTATCAATTTAATTTACCAATTCATTTTGTTTAGAAATCCAACTGAATGATAATATAAAATGCAGGAATGACTAAATGAACAAACAAATTAACTTTAAGTTTACTATTACACTTACTTTAGCAATCTGGTCGAACTTTCCGAAAAGTTCATTTAACATGATTACGAGCTCCTTGGGAGAACAGTCACTGGCCAAACGTGTGAAACCCACAATGTCAGCATACAGGATACTAGTAGAATGTGTATAAAAAAGAGATAAAAGACTTTAGAAAAGAGATAAAGATTTATTTTTCTAGCCTATTTTTGAACTGATACTCAATGTTTAAAAAACTCAGGTCAATCTCAGGTCAGGTCAAATAAGGAGTGGAGAGATTTAAGATCTGATATGACTTCTGCTGAGTCCTTTTTTAATAAGAAGAGAAATGCTACATTAAATAGCAGCTCAGTGCCACAGCTGTCTAAACACCCAGAAAGGTACAAAACTTCATAAAGAGGGATGATGAAAATGAACCTTTATGACTCAAACTACAACAGCAAACACACACACATTTACAATGCATGTCATCACCCTCCTAATAAACAAGTTAAAAAAAAGACAGCAGACCATATGAATCCCGGCAGGGTAACAACTCTCTACTGTTTGCTTTTACACATGTAAAGCGAGGTGAACAAGCCATCTATGTAAATATAAATGTTTTGTGCATTGAATATATTTAATTTTTTACATTTTTATGCATTTGGCAGATGTTTTTACAGTGTTGCATTCAATTAATACATTTTGTCAGTTTGTATGTTCCCTGGGAATCAAACCCACGACCTTTGCACTGCTAATGCAGTGCTCTACTGGTTGAATTACAGGAACATATAAATAGAATATTAACAGATGTATCCCCCCCCCCTTTACTCTTGGGGTCAGTGGGAAATGAGTCAATGAGTCAGGACTAATAGATTCATTCATGGGAATCCGGAACGGATAAATAAGGAAGGTGGAAACTAGAGACTCTGAAAAAGCCTATAGATTTGCATAAAGGCTACACTACAATGTGTGTGCGTTACCTGACGTTCTCATGTCTCTTCACATAGAGGCTGTGGAAGTTGTTGTCTCGGACCATACGCTGCTGTTCCTCTTTATCTTTACACTTGCAGCGTTCCATTATGGCCAGTTTCATCTTCATTGAAATGTACACAGGAAGTACTGACTGTAACAGGTTTTCCTACAGCACACCAAATGCACACAGTTAATACAAATTGAAAAATAACACCTAATATCATACATTTATGTCTGATTAATCTGAATTGCATCTGTTCTGTAAACTCAACATATGTATCCAGAAATACAATAATCCTAATTTCTATTGCTCATCTCCAATATCCTATTCAGTCTCAGTTTCTGCTGTTGTTGAAATGTAACAGATAAAGTGTCACTGTGCTGGGTGATTTGAACTGTGACAGTGTAATAGGAAACTTACAGATCATATCATTCAGAGGAACAGAGCTATGCCTATATTTTCTTCTCTGTGTTAAGAACAATATTTCTTATGCGTGTGTGCAAACAGTGTTTTGAGTTCAGCATTAGGACATTGTTTCTTATTTTCTTTATCTATCTATTTAGGAAAGATATTTCTTGGCTAGCCTCAAACACACTGTAAGAGAGGTGAACAGCCTGCCATTAAACTTCTTGCAAAGTTTCAGAGTCTTTTTTATGGGATGTCACTTCCCCAACAACAGCCAAAACAAACTGAAAAATGCTGACTCATTTAATTGACTGAGGCTACAAGAAGGTGCTCAAACACTAACTGACTTTTAATTAGACACTGTATAATTTATTACACAAGAAACTCCTTGATTTATTAATTGTCAATATCTAATATAACCTTCAGCTCTCAAAACAGTGAAACTATAGTCACAGGTGGCATATTTTAAATTAGACATGTTAATGTCTGATGTTAGTCAAAGTGACTAATGTCTAATGAAATTAGTCAAAGTCAAACTTTGAATGTTGGCTTGATAAATCCTTGCTTAACAGAAAAAAATAATGAAGGGTAATTAGGTCTTTTGAAAAGTTTAAAAAGAGATTTAAAGTTTGAAGGTTATGAGTCTTGTGTAGTTTAAATACCTGAGCAGACTGAAGAGAGATTTATACTTTTAAATGTTGATTGCTAATTTCCTGAGTGAAGCAGTTACTATGGTGTTTTAAATGTTGCTAGGCAGTTGCTGGAGGGTTGCAGGTCAACTGATAGACACTATTTAAATGGAGGTCTATGTAAAATTAGATTACCAGCTATAAGAAAATTCAACCCGGGTCAGAACAACACACTGTGCCAAATTTGGTGGATGTTGAAAAAATCAGGTCTCAGTTTTTAGCATACAGAAAATATTCTAATCCAAGTTTGTACCATAACAGTATAGTATCGTTGTCAAGACAACATAAAACAAAAAATGTTGCTTCTGCTTATTTTACATTTTGATCTGACAATAGATTCTAAATTAATTTCAATACATGAAGGGTGTTAAAGTGTGTAATATTTTCACTATATTCTATTCATATATTCTATTCATATATATATATATATGTTTGTTTTTGCTGTCTGTAATGTGTGTAGAAGTGTAGAAGTTGCATTAGCACCTGTTGTCTCTTCTCAATCTCCAATTTCATGCGAATGCCAAGGCAGCGGAGAGTATCCTGAAACGTCTGCCTAAGAGCCTTCTCCATCAAAACCTTATGAAATGCCCCAACCACACTTCCACAAACAAACACCACTGCATTTGACAACAGCTACAACGAGACAGATTGAGGGAGAGAGAGAGAGAGAGAGAGAGATTTTAACATTAAGGTGTTACATCCTTCTCTGCTTGTTTGCTAATAGGCTTCCTAAAGCTGAAAATCAAATACCTACCAACATGCCAACCAATCAGAATCTTTTTTTCCATTTGCGTTTGCTTTTACCTGATTATGGGTTATGTTGTCCTTTTCTCGCTGCTTGACCACTGTGAAGTACACTGATAGAACAATGATGTGAGACAGAAAGGAGATGATACTCAGTGTTACAGCATAGCTCAGCTGAAATGGCAGCATGGTGTAGACTGTAATGATGATGAAGAGGAAGAAGGGAACCTGGAGAAAGAGACAGAGAGAGACACAGAGAGAGCGAGAGAGTAAATAGTGTGTAGAAGTAAGTGAATACTGTAAAGATAGTCATTGTATTACCAGTCAATACTAAAGAATACCAAAAATCAACCAGTACTGAATTGCTGAATGCTGGCCATACTGTGTGCTTTTACATGTGAAAGTGAGAAACTAAAATTAGATCTACTGTGAACCCTAATGGGATTATCTTAGGTATCTAAAATTTGATAGAAGTCATTTATTGAGTATGTATATGCATTTTACCTGGTCCCATGGTTGTATTTTATTTGTGCCGAAAATGAAGGTGAAGCCCATTGTAAGCTGTGTGACCCACACAGCAAGGCCTAGCAAAGTTCTCCATCTCTGAGAGAGGGTCTCTATACACACTAATACAAATACAGCCAGGAACAAACACAAGGCTCCTCCCACAACACCCACAAATGCAGCATGGGTCTCTGCATTCTGAAAGACACGAACATAGACAAAGCATGGTGTTACAAATACACATATCATATTCCGGGGTCTGGAAGGAGCAGCAGATGTGCAAGTATATTGGGAAGCACATAACATTTCTTATGGTAACTTTCTTCAAGTGTAACTGTGCTAGCCCTCTCTTCTGCAAAACTTTACAGGTATGTGTGGCTACATGTTTGTGCATGCATTTTTTTGTAGAAATTTAGTTTTGCCCACTAGTTGCCACAACAAGCTGAGAAAATGTATGTTCCCAAAGACAGATTATGTTCCCAAAACCACACAATTGAATGAAATTTAGAACTTATTGACTTGAATTCTTGTCTGATAATTAACCGATTTACAAATCTTTGCAGTAAACAGATACACCTATTTAAACACAAACCCAGCCTGTTACATATAGACAGGTACATGTCCCCTTAAAGCATCACAGAATCAGTTTTGCCTAATGCTACAGAGATACAGCACCCTCCATACGTATTGGCACAGTAAAGGAAAAATGGTAAGAGTCAAGAAATCTTTTATGATTAAAAGATGAATTTGACAAAATTACAAAATGTCATATTTTGTTATTTGGCTGTTTAAACAAACAAATGTTTTACCAATTTAGAAGTCTAAGCATTGGGATGATTTTCTCACAATTGTTTCAGCTGAGGTAAAGCTGAGGGAGCTGACTCTAACAGAAAAGCAATGAAAATGTCATGTATCAATCAATATTCAACTTTAAATCGTAAAATCGTTCTTAACTCCACAGCAAACAGAGCAAGTGTGAAGAAAATCTGCCCTGAGAATCCCTGGTTTCCTTTGGTTCTTGTTACTTAATAAAGGGTGTGATATTTGATTGGTTTAATATTTGTTTTTCTTAATTGCCAGCTTTACCCGTACTTTTGGTCCAAACCTTCTGAATCATGGCCAATCATTCACCAATGTGTGATCACAAAGTTTACTACCTCATAGTCAGACAGGTACAGTATATATAGTGTAAATACAGGAGCCAGCATCAATAAAAGACTGTTACCAGTGAACTCCTTCAGGCAATACAAGGTTTTTCCAGGTCAGATTTAAGTATACAATACAAAATAATAAAAACTAAATTAAATCAATATAAATGTGATAATTGTAATAAAGTTCATAAAGGACAAAGCAAAGTTATTAAATGACACTATTAAACTGGAAGTTGTGACCTGTGTGGGTGAGGCACTGTGGCAGACCGAGTCAGCCACTTACCCACCCACAGACATACACACTTACTGCAGTGAGTCCTCCACTTGTGTTCACTCAATTACATTAACTATTCTAAACATGTGGAATTACCACTGAGCTACTGTACTTTGAGTTAACTGTCAAATGGAGCAGAAATACATACAAACACACACACACACACACACATACACCCAAACACACTCCCATAGTTCTATAGACTTTGTGAAAGTTTAAATAGATATTAAACAACCACACACACACACACACGCCTGCACAGACCCACGCTGACTTATTCTTTTCCTCCCACGGCCAGTTGGTGTTGAAGGAGGTTACAGAAGTTTGCACAGATGGTATAGTGCTTAGCTGCTAGAGAAATTAACAATAGCAGCATGGAAGGAGCATTCTGGCCCCCTCTTCACAACAGCAGACCCCAGAGAATATATATGTTTACCCAACATAGAAGAGGTAAAAGTGCAGCAAATATACCCAGATAGACAGAGAAAGAAAGAAGAAATATCATATGACGTGCTGCTTATTACCTAAAAAGCAGTTCTGATGGACTTGGCACAAACCACCATTTATAACAATTAAAACATAATTGCCAGTTCCTGTCTGTTTTCAGCATTGTGTTCATCAGGGCTCATATTATGCAACTAATCATGAAGGATCAGAACCTCAGTCATTGTGAGATTATATAAGACCGGCAGTTTTAATCATCAGCTGCACCAGAATGCAGTGATAGAAAAGCGAATCCCTTCTGAACAGCAAGACAAAACTTGCTATGAAGCTTTAAAGCTATGCATGCTTTGCTATGAAGCTTTGCATGTTAAATAATGAATAGGATTTGCTGTGGCACTTTAATTTATTTTGTTTGGGTGGCTGGCTGTTTTATCTGTGTCTGTGTGCATTTGTAAGTGAGGAACAGCGAGGAAATGAATGTGGCTTCTTACCAGTTTAAGACTGAAGAAGAGCACCAGCAGCGTTGCACATGTGAGCATGCTTAGTCCCAGCAACAGAACAAACGGCTGGTATTGGCTAATGCCAGAGAATTTTCTGTACAGCGCTTCCTGTTTCAATTTCTGCTCGTTCAGCAAGTATTTCCCTTTTGCTGGCATTCTGACCAACGGCAGTGCAGCCGCTGAATAACACTGACCAATCACGGCAGAGCAATCAGAAATATGCTTTCTTCCATCCAGAAGAGTGCGGCTATGCAGAAATCCCCATAGAAACCACACAAGTGTGTGTGGGAGGTCATTCCAGAACAGAACACTTCATCTTCCCTTTCCAAAGGACCATTCTGTGCATGACCTTTTGTAGTCAATCCTTCTATACGTTTTTCCCCAATAATAACAGGCAGAACGTAGTGGCTCCTTAGGTGCCTCTTGGTTCTGTTGCAGATGGTTTCAGGATAGTGCGAAGAGATACAATGTAACTGTAGATGCAGTTCACATCACATCCAACAATTCCTGTAACACACAAAGAATAAAAGAGAGTTATTTGCTAGATGCGCTATCACGTTTGCTTTTGTTGATTGGTCATAAAACATCTACTATCAGCCTTTTTAAATTAAGAAACTTTGATTTGTTTTAGGAACTGTCAAATAATTCATGACAGTTTAGAGAACAATTTCAGGTCAGCTTATCAGGTCTCTATAAACACTTCTCTGTGTAGTCATTCTCACGTCAGCTGCTCTCTGTGTCTGTAAGAAGGATTTTGGGCAGAGTTCAAAATTTGTGTGGATTCAGTCCTTAGTCCACTTCATTACAGAGCCTAATGCTGATTGCTGATGTTGATTGCGGACTTGAAAGTGAGAAAAAGAAAGGACGAAAGAAAGAAATTATGAAAGAAAGAAATACATGCAGAGCTCTCTAAAGACAAACCTGAGGGACGGCTGTGCTCAGATTTTGTTAAGATTCTGCTAGACATACAGAGACCACAGTACAAGCACTTGTTAATAGTCTTATTGTGCAGCTATAGTGTTTGCAATGTGATGGCTGCAGACATATGCAGGACTGTAAAGAAACATCCCTCAGTGAAAAACACATAATACTTGCACATACTCGCTCATCCACAACCTAAAGAAAATTAAATAGAACTAACTTTAAAATAAAGAAGGCTTTATTAAAACTGAATAACTGTAGTAAAATCATTGCTCGCCTTCATGTCAACAAGCTGCAAAAAAATCTGGATCTTCCTACATCATCTTTCAGGTGGAAAAATGGCCCATTGACAAGACCAGATGAGTCTCTGCAAATTAACTGTGTCCAAAGGTCTGATTTCTCATTGCGGTTAATTAATGTTTGAGGAGAGCAAGCAGATGATCAGGGAAGTGTAAACAACAGCCTCACATCCAATCGCACACTCTGTGAAACACACCAAACCATTGCTGATGCAGAGCTGACGACATGTCTCAGATTAGAAAGACAATGACACAGACAATCATTATGCTACAATCATATTTTCCTCTGTGTTCTCAAATCCTGTCATAAAGCATAATGTCCTCTAACATAATTAAAAATGCCAAATAGGGCTGTATGTACACCGTGAGAAAAAGGTAGAGAGAAAGTAAAGGATAAGAAATTACAACAAGCCAAGAGAAAGAAAGTAGTCAGTCCTATTGAAGTGACTCTGAAAAAGCATACAAAACAGAGAAACACAGAGAGAAAGAGAGAAAAAAACGATTAAGGTAGAGAGTAAAAGAACTGCGATGCTCCCTGATTTTCTCTTTGTTGATGCTCATTACAAAACTGAATGACAACAGTGTGTCACTGTTTCACTCTCCCAGACAACAGTTACCATGGCCAGAGAACAATATAGTAGACCAATAGCGAGAGAGAGAGAGAGAGAGAGAGGGAGAGAGGGAGAGGGAGAGAGAGAGAGAGAGAGAAATAGGGGGTGAATAGTCTCCATGCGGTGTGTGTGAGTAATCAGGGAGGGTCAAGTCCTTCACAGTTGGCTGCTGCTCTGGTTCCTGAAAGTGCCCGTTATGAAGTGGTGAAGCTCTGAAGCAGCTAAACATGACAGAACCGCAAAACTATAATCTCCTGCCTCCTCAGAGTCAAACTTCAGGCAGCTGTACATAACAGTGCAGTGAACAGCACACCATGAAACACACAACTGACACAAAAAAAAACCAACACAGTTTTCATGACTAATACTCATCAAAACTAGCAACACCATAGGAATTATTATTTGGGGAGGGAAGCATTCAGCTCACACGTACATGTATGTGCACACGTGTCATATGATACACACAACTGTTTACATGTGCATCACATTATGCCATGATAACCGCAAGTAGTACTTGAAATTTGAAATTTAAAAAACTTATATTGTCCATAAAAAAGTACACTAATAAAGAAAAGAGATCAGAGAAACATTTATATCCATGGAAATTTTCTTTAAATATTACGAAACAGTTAAGTTCAAAACATGAATAGTACCTTTATAGAGGGTAGCATTATAGAAGCTGTTGTTGGCTTCCATGTACTTTTAGAAGGTGTTGTAAGTATCTTACTATTCTTCTCATGCTTTAAGAGTCGACCACCCACACACAGACCACAGACTCTACCCTAGGAATCTAGTAAAAAATAATAGGCTACAGGTAAAATGCACGGCATACGTTAGCGTTACCTAGACAAGATAAGTCACTAAAACAAAGAAACCTAAAAAGGAAAGGTTCAATAAGATATCACCCAGTAAACACAGTGAAATCACAACTTTACTCACAAAATACTTTAATTTCAGCTTAACATCATCACAATACCAGGCCAGTTGAAACGTCTAAACTCACAGAGTCTCTATCTCTATTTGAGTCTCTGTCTCTAAGATCTATCCAGACAACTTGCATTTCTAAAGAGAAAAGGCAAAAGTTCAAGTGAATTCTCCGCTTGCTGAAAGCTCAAACGTTAAGTCACTCTTAGGTTACTGATGCATTCCCTTGCCCTTGAGACTTACTATTAGACATTGTGGTGTAAGGTTATTGGTTACTTACAAACCATGTAAATATATTTAAATTGTACTTTATTCCTAACACCTTATTACAAAAGAGCAAAGGACAAAAAATGCCCTTCTCTTAGACATATTTGATGCTATGCTTCTGTGGAAAAACGTGATGGAGAAGAAAGAAGACAGGAAGGGGGAGGTGCATGTATGTCCACATCAAAGCAATCTAAAGTGAATTTCCAACAGCTCCATGTTATTTCGGTTCATATCACAGTTGTGGAGCCACGGTTTGGTTGTGTTTGCTGTGGGGGCAGGGTTCACGACATGGCACAGCAATGCTAAAGAACACTAGACTCACTTTAACTTCATATTATACTTGAAGACAATAACTTTAGTGTACAGGGGAATTCCCCAGTCACAAACTCATATGGGGGGGGGACTATGTGGGTTTAAAATTGTGTTCACTACGGTCTACTAAAAAATGCTAAGATTTGTCCAAAAAGTCACTAGATTTGTCAGCTGCTGTTTTGAAAAAATGCTAAAAAATGTAAGATAAAAAATGATGCTAAAAAATGATCTAAATCATTGGTAATCTAAAACATGATAAAACTAGCAACAAAGTTGTAAAATTTGGCCACACTGCATGCAGATCCCTGCACATGCACGAGGTTAAAGAAAGAGAGTGAGCACTGATTTACTTGCACTGATTATGAAATTACAGACTGAAAGATAAAGTATTTCATTTGAGTATTTCAAGTTATAAGTTCGTGCGGGAATTTCTTGGATTATTAGCATAAAACTTGTGCAAAAAAATAAAATGTGTGGACCCACAATCCCACACTGAATTTCAAGCCATGATGTATAATATAATATAAAAAATACAGCTCTTATTAGGTGTTAAAGGTGTAATAATTACTATTTAACCAAATGTAAAGGAAAGACTTTGTTTGATGATGAGGTATAGTTAGGTCAACCTCAACAATGGGCCAGAACTGGGTTGGGGCAGCAGGGGACATGTAAAAACATAAAAAATTTGAGCCAGGAAAATTTCCACATTTTGGTTGATTTGACACTGAATGTGATTGAGATTGTGCCATGAAATTGTTCTGGCACACACTATTAGGCCAAAACTACGATGGTACCATATAATTGTTGATACGCCCACATCTCACTTAAGTAAGGAGCAGTTTATTTAGCAAAATGTACAATGGCAGCTTAAATTGAACAACTAATGGCGTAAATATGAATTCAACATGCAAATGGTGCACTGGCATAGTCCACAGTTGGAGAACAATCTAGTTCTGTTGTGTCACATACAACAGCTTTGACACAATGTTATATAGAACTAAGGCGGCACAGCTGTGGGTTGAAAAGGGTTAAATCAGACTGCTTCATCATCCCTAAAGCACACCTGTTTCATGTGCAGCACCTTGAGTTCTGTGTGGGTACAAAGGCATTTAACTGCATTGTTTATCATTTACACAAGGCAGATGTGAATTTCAGGCCCTGAGATTTGCAATATTAAATTGTACTGTTGTGGGGGACTGAGATGGGATGAGCAGGGGGATGTAGAGGTGATTTGATTAGTCAGATGCTATCCGAGGCTGGTTTGGCTAATTACTGCGGCTGTTTGTGATAAACACAGGAAGTGGAGACCGTCAAAGACACATGCTCAACTGGAAACGTCTCCTCTCCACTCACATAAATGCACCGTATATGATGCTTATTCTCATGCATACACACACAGACTTTGGAGTATTGTATGTTGTGATGAGCTGAAATACCCTGAGGATTTCCACCATCCTACTTTACATCCCACTCAAAATAAACTTGCATAACTATGGGTGTTGGATATTCAACTGCACACTTCTCATAGTTTGGTATTGTCTGCTCAAGACACACTTTGCAGTATAGATTTGTACCGTATGCTTTTGTTTTTTTAACTTTCATTTTTGAATTAAAACTCTCATGCGCTCTGTTGGACCAGTGCTGTGTTCTAAAAGATCAATAAATGCAAGATTTATTAATGTGTTGTTTGCCTCGCAAATAAATTTGTTGAAAAAAAACAGTTTTGTATTGAACATTGTTCACCAATGTGACATTATCAGCAATGTTGAACTGCTGGTACTGCATAATTTTGTTATATAAACTTGCATAATTGCACCAGGCTCATATGTAAACAATATAATAAGCATAACCATCTCTCACTGGGAAATGTAGTGCGTTCTGGCAAGTAACACTGTACTGCTTTTCTGCTGCTAAACAGTAGCTTCCTTATAACTGTTGACAACAATGGCAAGCAGAGGGGCCTACATAATTTTATGGTGAATTTACAGAACGCGAACTCATTTTTAACAAGATATCAACTCTCCTTTGTTCACTCTCTCTCTGGTGAATCATGGATAAGGTGTGGTTAATGGCTCCCTGCAGAGAGAAACAGTCTCTTTAAAGGAAACATATTCTAGTATCAAGCTCATAAAAAAGCTTCACTGTTATGCTTTGGAAACACAGACAATAGTGGCCCTGCTGTGGGATGCAAGGTCGAGCTACAAAGGAACCCTGGCAAAGGTTGGTTTTCTGGTGCTTGACAAACTTAATAATTAGTATGTTCTTAATACTGACTGAGTTCCCTAAATAAATGACTATATTCTGTTTCAGCATGAATTTATAGAGGTTTAGAATAAAGCTCATTTTCTATCCAACCAAATTCTCTTCCTTTTAATGAAAGCAGTCGTTGTGTGAGTAACTGGTGCCTCTGTCTTGCATTACTCTATTTTAACTAAGTGTGTGTTTGCGCAAATCAACTTTTTGTATACATTCCTACACAATATTGTATATTCCTACACAATATTGTGATACATTCCCTTTTTCTTTGGTGATGGATACTGGAACAGAGAAACAAAATCTGATCATGGGCAGGAACACATGCTGTTCTGCCATACTCACATATTCACACATGCACACACATTAAGCACCTCTCAGGTAATTCATTCACCAGTGTTTGAACACAATGTGCCAGCTCAGCCTTTAAATAGGAAATAATATGTGCCAGTTCAGCCTTTAAATAGGAAACAATACCAGATCTGTGACTGATGTGTAAACTCAAAAGATTGATTATTAGCTAGGCAGCATTGACTATCCTGACATTACTCAACCACTTCAAAACCATATTTAGTTTAATTTTCTCTTTCTTACACACACACACACACACACACACACACACACACACACCGAAAATGTGCAAATACAAGACCTCTGTACCAGTATGATTATAACAAAAGATTATTACAATTATAAATTAAAGCAAACAGCTCTTACTGGAAGACACAGAGAACAAGCACTATTACATCATCTTCCATCTCCCAGACTTGCTTGATGCTTTTCCATAGAAATATACAATATCACTTTAACCTTAACCAATGCATTTATGCAAGCTCATGCGTACAGAAGATGTGCTTAGACATGTTAGATGATGTGAAAGATAGCGAATTAATACTGAAACAATTTTGTTTTGATGTGCTGATAAAGGAGGGGACACAGCAGTCATTGTGGGCAATAGAATAAAAGGTTGCAGAAACACACACAAAAGCAGAAGACAGATTCAACCATTTTCTGAGCAGAGAAACTCTCATTAAGGACCATAGACGAAACAGTAAAACGTTGCACATGAAATCAGAGAGAGAGAGAGAGAGTTATTTTCTCTGGTCAGAAAATGGTTGAATCTTCTGTGTTTTCTGACCAGAGAAAAAAACTCTCCTCAAGGACAACTTTAGATGTCTACTCAATCTAACCGCACACCAACCCCATTTCCTTAGCAACTGTGACTCATTTCCCTAACGACAGGGCTAAAGGCAGTGTAGTACAGTCAGCTAAGCGGAGAGGTAGATTATTTAACAATTAAAAGATTTCTATAAAGGAGATCTGTCGCTTTTCAGAGATTCTGTAATTTGCTTGTCACATAAAAATTATAATTCCTCAAAACATGTTATGTCACAAAGAACCTTAACACCTAGTCTTCTACAAACACACACATACTCGATCATACTTAAATATACTCTATCACACATACTCAAACACACACATACTCTATCACTTTCCCTTGGCCTTCAGGTGCATTTAAACCTAAATATGCTTCCTACAGATAAAAATGCTATTTTTTTCCCCACTGTTGAGAATATTATGGTGATCTTTCCCTAATGCTTTCAAGCTCCTGTATCAAAACACATAAGCAGAGTAAACATGCCAAACCCGAAAAGGGATGATTTAACAAAATGAATAAAAATATGCATTGTGGACAAGCCATTTTGGAGAGAGAATCCACAAAAATGCTAAGAAACCCATACACAAGGCATTCACTATCACACACAAACACATAAAAAGACATTTCTCAAACCTACCATGAAGTCTTCTGCAACAATGTCTGCAAAAATCACACACGCCAAAAAGCAAAAACACAATGCAATGCATAATGCAGAGGTATGTGACAATCAGCTTTTCACATGAAAAATGGCATATATATTATTTGCCGTATTCACAATTAAAAAAACACAACGGCTATACACAGCTTTACATCAGCACCTGAAATACCTTTGACAGCAACTGAAAAGCCTGATGTTCAGAAAGACCCTCAAGTGCCAGACCCACAAATAGGACAAAAAGACAAGAGCATCAAAAGAGTCACAAACAAGAGAACTTTCACACGGTCCACATCGCACTTGGCTGCCAACCAGGGATAATGTCCACACTTCAGTGTCTCAGGATGAGAGTGTGTGTAAAGGAGGCATGGTGAAAAAAATCTGAAGACAAGGCTAGACAAAACATTACATCAGTGCTGCAAGCAAACACAGGACGGAAAAATGTTCACAATACATGCAATACGTCACATGTCTGCTTCATCGCAATATATTTTAATCATATTATTACGTGGCTTTCTGGAATACTTAACTCTGATTGGTTAATTCACTACACATCCGGGACTGAGTGATATCAGAACGCTCATCTGGGGAACTTTGCCAGTAATACTTAATGTTTCACATAATAAAATATACAATCGCAAATCAATACTTTGTGTCTAATAACTTGCGTTACAAGTAGCTGTGTTATATGCGCTCTGCACTGGGGTCCTGATGGGTCTTATTTTCAATAACATTTGGCTGACAATATTGTGTACGTATTTTTAATGTTGTCAACTACTCTTTGGTAAATGCTAGCCTTTGTGTCTATGTAACAGAGAGAGGGATTTCTGAGGTTGTGGAAGGAAACAGGCAGTGGGTATACGGCAATTAAACAAACCAGTGCTCTTCAGTAGAGAAGGGTAAAAAAGGGAGGAAGATAAAGCGAGGGAAATTACAGGAATGACGCAATAACAGATAACAGGTTCAAGTTTTGTTTTGTTTAACTTCTGGGATCCCAAAATATAGAGTAAGTAAGCAAATACACAGTAAGCAAAAATACACAAAAGTTTATAAATTATTTGATGACACTAAAGTCTCAATTTGACTTAAACTAGAGATGTTTTTTAAGAGATTGCAGTGAACAACTCCTCCAAACAGCTTGGCACATGGCTGTCTAACAATGTAAGAGACAGTCATAACGGAGAGCATCTCAAATAGACCAAATCTAAAATAGATCATATAGCACATGCTTCATAGCCCACCGAAACAGAACAGCGACTGTTTTGAGGAGGGAGTAGTTTTGGCCTTCTGAATGACAGTCAGGATCTTTTGTGTTGACTGTGAACACACTAGATAAACTGTTTGCTTAATTACTTAATACAACAGATGCCTCCCACACTGTCACTGCACATCAATCACATAATCTCTCTCTTTCTCTTTAAGTGATGTTTGTTTGTCATGTATGTGATATATTCTCATTGTGTTGTCCTTCAAATTTCCTAGGCTGAGATAGACCCAACCCGCAGTCAAACAGCACAGCACACAAAACTATAAAACAGCATGGCCCCATCTGATATTGGCTAGGTAGTTACATTAGTGAATGAATTGATTTTGTGTAATTACCTATAAAACATGGTTGAGATGAGAGAAATCAATAGTTGTCAAATCATATCATACGGATTATCATTTTAGCAGAGGTCATACTGTCCAGTACTAAATCCCACAGAACATGATATGATAGAAAAACTGTAAAATACCTTTGTCATGACATCAAAAGTAGAGCACTTTAAGAACAAAATTGAAAAATATTAAATGTTTACAACCCTTGGTTGGTTTGAGTGGTTTAAAAGATGATACAGGCAAAGCTCTTTCATATAACAAATTAAGTTACTTATTTGATGTTTGTCCACATATGTTTTAGAAGATTAGAAGCAGAGGTTACTTGAGGAAGTCACTCCCATAAAGTGCACAACATTCCATTTTGTAAGAGACATCGCCTGTGTGGATATATGGAGTCAACTCCAGAAAATTTCCAGAGGAGAAAGGGTGGATTTAACACGTAGAAAAAAGGTGGAAGAAACTCAGGGGACATCAGAGAAGAACTAAGACAATTCTAAAGCATAGTTTTACCAGATGGCTTAAGACAAATGCAATCCAATTATCTTATCTTGACAGGACTAGTAAAACGTGATGTGGTAGTTGATAATTGTTTATTAGGTTTAAAAATTGACAAGCAACACCTCCAAATTCAACACAGAGCTTTAGTTTTAAAAAATGATTTAAGCTACTGTAAATACAACAAAAAGCGCTAATGCTTGCACATAAACTTTAATTCATGCTTGCAGACAGTACCAGTCAAACCAAATAATGCTTTGACACTGTTAATGTAAGATTATACTTTACACCTATTGTATAAATAATGCTGTCTGTCTTTTGCTTGGTTCCACTCTGAAAACAGATCTCTTAATCAACTCCCTCTGTTGTACAGTGCAGAGGTGCCCAGCACAAACAGTTACAAAACTGGTAACATCACATCCTCTCTGCAATGTGCCATTACCTCACTTTACTCTTAACATGAAACCACACTCGAGTCTGCCATTAAGCAAAATGATAGATCATTAGTCAATAAAGATGAAATTCAGTGGCTAAATGATCACTTCTAGTCTTCTGTCAAGGATTTCCAAAGTACATCTAGCCAACATTAGTGACAATAATACCACATTCTGTCTTGAAGGCAGCTTTGGAATTCTCATTAAACTTATTTATACAGTGCTGTTGACAACAATAATTATAAAAATGGCAACTGCAACAAACCTGTACATATTTATGCAGGAGTCTAACGACTACAGATGACAATGCTCAAAGTCAAAGCTACATAAAACAAAAACACAACATAACAAATGAAACATCCCACTGGCCAGAAAACACCACATAGACTTCAAATTCTGTAACAAGCAAGCTTTTCTTGGAAGAAACAATTATCTAAAGTTCTGCTGAGCTTCTACAGTTCAATCACCTGTGTAATCCGTGCATGCAAGTCCTGCAACTGAATTTTTTTAATCTGAGGTTAAATCTAAGCATTTGTTTATTACTGGCATTCTCCTCTGTTCACTTTTAGATGGCAATCCCAGTGCCTCTGTTTACTTAGAGTACACTGTCTATGATAAGCCTCCCCTGCACACAGATTCATGTAAACTAATATTCATTTCCTGTACAGAGACAATTTTAGGCAAGACGTGAAGCAGTTACTTTTACTGTGTAGCCTGATGATTTACTCTTCTTGCTGTATCTATTATGTTTGCTATGATCGGCGGATAACTGTTACAGTACAAGTGTAACACCATATTATTTATATTTAGAAAGATTTGTGTTCTCAACATCATTCATTACCGACACCTGAATAACTCTACCAGGTAGCGGCTTTTAAACAGAAATATTATGTGCAGAAATAATATGTCCACCTCGGTTTGAAGGGATGAAATTAACCTATTTATGTTTAACGTATATTTAGGGTGTGTCTGAAACAAACGTGACAGAAACTACTTTTCACTCATTTTTTTACTAAGAATATCTTTCCCTTTATTCTTAATACTGGACCAGTACTCCAAACGTATTCCTAATGATACAGTTTTCTTTCTGAACTGCACTGATGGACAGATATAAGAAACTTCTGAAAAGACGAGACAAAAGAGAAATAATACAAAATAATTAATATTATCATTTTGACTGTGAGGAATATGGGTCTCTACATGCAAACAACACGCGTATTATCACAAAATTAAACGACAACACACAGAACATATAAGCTTCTCTCACGAATCCAGGTAACCAAACTCAACAGGTATCAAACTCGCTCAAATAAGAAACTTTACCCACCTGGCCGCTGTCGATGCGTGTAAAAATCTGCTATTTGTTGTTAAACACCCACCAGAAAATTTATGTTTCATTTCGTCTTTCACTTTTTTGATTCCGTATATTGTGTTTGTCTGTCTCTCTCGTGGAGGTTTGAGCTCAAGCTGTCACATAACAGACTATGTGCGCGTGCCACGGAAACGCGCGCGGAAATTTTCTGCTGTGCGCGCGCCTCCCCGCGCTCAGCCAAAAGCAGTAAGACCTTAAACACAGAAGGTCGAGGAAACACCCTGGCCAGATGGATATTTAATAAATGTAGTTGTAACATTGGATCTTTGTTTTGAAATGCTTTTGTGTTACTTTATTAGTTTGGGCTGGGAGCGTTACAAGGTGCCAAGAAAATAGATGAGCGTTGTACATATAACACACCTATATTTTGTGTTTTAAAGTGCATTTTATTATTGAAGAATACAGATCTGCCCTCTGATTAGGTCCAAAAGGTACAATTTGAGCGTTTCCCCCTTTTCATTAACACAAAAATATACAAAACATATTGATGTCCAAATAGTAGCCAATGACGCTAAAATAAGTGACAGCCATACAGTAATGACTCAACAAATATCTTCCAAAATACAGCTCAATCATGACAATGTTATAAAAAATAATAATAATAAAATATTATTGTTTAGGTATATTTGTTTAAAAATAATTATGACTATGCATTCTGGGATTAACATTTATAAGATTAAATGTGATTGTTGGTAAATCGATAGAAATTTTGTGCATATAAGTGAACCATCTGGAACAGCTAAAACCTTCCCACAGGTATCTCTGCCTTTTTTGACTATTTGGTAACTATGCTTTTTGAATGAGATTTGATTGCTCAAGCAGAAAGGACTGTTCCTGAACTACAGGCAACTTCACATAAACAGCAAATTATGACATTTTGCATACCAAAGACAATACAGATAAAGGAAACATCTGAGTCAACACAGAGTCCAACCTGGACAAAAGTGTATCATAACTTTAGTTTAGAAGCGTTCAACCTGAGGCCGATCTCCAACACTGTAAGGAGCATCTGACTGGGATTGTAACTATTTTAAGATTATCAACAAATGTTTTTGACATGTGTAAGGCATAAAATATTCTGTGTATAATGTCTCACCCTGACGCTACACTTTTCAGAAAATGCTGTTAAAACAGTAACAGTATTTTCTGTGGGACAATTACCACCATAACACATTAACTGCCTTGGGTCTCAGCCTATAGCTGACAGAGATTCATTTAGTTACTCTTGGACAATGTAAATAATATTAGGTTTGCATTCTGTTGTACCATCTGCCTAATGCAGATTAATGAAGGCATTAGTCTTTGGCTCGGCTATGTATCGGCATTTAGCTTACAAAATTATATCTAAACACCTACACAAAGACATAGAACATTATCAAAACGTAGTAGATTTACTGTAGAATTGTATAAAATCCATAGCAACTTTAAAAAAGTGTTAAGTTGAAATATGCCATGAAATAGTACATATACCACCTTGATGTTTGATAGTTGTGCTGTAATTTTTATTGCATGTATTGAAGGAACTGATTATGGATACATGTAATGTGAAGTAAACCTGTCTGAGCACTTTCTGCGGCACTGATCATCTCAATCGTTCTGTCTCTGAATCTGTTATTTCAATGCTGTCCATCTGGTTTTAAGACATAGGGCCTAATACTGACTTCATATTACATCATATACATTCTGCAATACAGGTGGAGTAACTACCATTACTTCAAAGCCATCATCTCTTAAACGTACACCAGAGATCTGCGAGGATATCCAAACCAATCTTTTGTTTAAAGGGAAATTACAGTGTTTGAAATAACATTGGGTTATACCACCACCTGCTGTTTATCTGAAGAACTGCATTCATATTTTCAGAGCAAAGGCATTCTTTTACATCAAGATCCAGTGGAATGAAAAAAAAAACAAATAAAACGTACAATAACACAAACAAGTCTTCACTCCCTTTAAGCAGACCAGCCAAAAATTAAAATATTTAAATATTTTTTTCTATATCTGTTAAAATGTTACTTTCAGATTTCAGAAATAAACTTGGTCACTCAGTGGTTATCAGAAAAAGGGAACCTGACATACAAAAATTAATCATAATAAATTTCTGTTTTTGCAGCACTGTTTTACCACTTAGCCCTAAGACAGGACACTAAACATACCCGGCCTCTACTTGAAAAATACAGAAATCCAATGTCATTGTTTTTGTCATTGCTAAAAAATAAATACAGCAACAAATACAAATTATCATGTGCTGGGCGGGGAAGATCATTCAGAGAAGAAAACTGAAACCCACATCTTTTGAACATGGCAACGTCAATAGTGTTTTTCAAATGAGTACAGTTTACCTGTCTCTTTGACAGACAGCAAAACGTATGTCATACCAATAACATACCAATAAACACAGCATACAGTTGTGTGTGTTTACATGACTGCCAATTGTGTGGCCTACTGCTAACTCTCTGTCAGTTACTGAAATTGCCCAATCACAACATTCCACAAACACGATATATTAACAGTGGCTGATGATTATTGTTGGCAATTGAACCCAAACCCGTACATTGCTTTGAGGAGCTGCAGTGTTAATATGTGTATATCTATGGTTATCTATATCTATAGCAAAGTTTTAACAATGCTATAAAAGTTTTAAGAAACCATTTCCAAGTTTGATAATTTTTTTTTTCTTTTTATGCTTTTTTATGTTTAGTTTTTCTTGTACAAATATTTGTGTTATCTTGAACATGAGCACTTCAGAAAGAAAAAACATGCATAATTTCTTGTACTAATCACATTTTCATTTTTTTAAACATTTAAAAATCTTTATACTCTCAATATAACATTTTTTTGTAGTCTTTTTCCATTTCAGTTTTCCTCTGAGGCAAAAGTCTATGCCATCAGGTATTGCTCAAGTTAAATTTTCTCCCCTACATTTTCAGGTCCTCCACATTGCCAGGGGGAGTACTTCAGCAGAGCACCTCCTCTATGGGCAGTGAACAGAAGCTGTGCAGAAGCCAGTGGAGTTCAGGCCTAAACTCCTGTGGACTAAACCCCATTTCAATGATTCTTTTTTTTGTTCTTTCCAGCAACAAAGTCAAACGCATTCCCTAAACAGTGGGACAGGAGAGATAAATGATACCACCAGCACCCTTCTGTGGTCAGAGACGGTGAGAGCAGGTGTGAGTCTGCAAGAACAGCGCCCCCTATCTACACAGGTCCTCATGCGCTACCTCACGCTGAGGTTTCCTCTTCTTTACATTGCCTTTGTGATGAGGTTTGCCTATTTGCTGCATCTTGTTGGGGTTGTTCTGTGGCCCTGGAACGCTTTTGTTAGCACGCTGTCGGTTCTAGGTAGAACGAAAAAAACAAATCAAAGAAGACTTACACTTTAGAATATTTTACTTACAAAGAAAAGCAATTACAGTCTGTCACAAGTAGAGTTATAGCAATTGTTAACAAGGGCTTACCTTACTGCCCTTATTAGTGGGGGTGGGCTTTGTTGAATGATTCTGTGATCTGTGATTGGACAGATTTCTCTCTGTACTCTCACTGTAAGAGCTGGAGCCTCGCCCACTGAGTGCTTTGGCTGTCTTATAAGGTGTTCCATCAGAGTCCTGGAGAAAGACAGTCACAATACATTATATTTTTCCAATATACTTAGTTTTTCCATAAAGTGTTTGCTTCAGTTTAAAGAATACACATGTTTGTATGGGTACAAATGGCTTACCGCATCACTTGAGCTCGAGGCTGTTGAGGATGGAGATGGTGACGATGAGGATGATGGTAAAGAAGGAGAAGAGGGAGAAGGAGAGGAGGAATTAGATGACACTTTTTTCCGGGGCACTGGAGGAAGCACCACAATGTCTTCAGAGAAGTTATTATTACACTCATCAAGTTCCTCGGACTCAACTAGCAGGGTGACATCATTTCCTGTGGAGAACCAAATTAGGGATGTTGACCTTTTAAAAAAGATACACCACAGATCAAAATAAGCTCAGGTCAAAAAGTAACTCATACCATTACAGCTGAGAACAGGCTCGTTGATGCATTGCTGGGCCCAGTGTTTACTGATCCAGTCACGGTACTCTGCTACTTCCTGGGTGACCCGGATTATTCTACCCAGAATGCTGTGGGAAAAGAGAGACGAGATAGACAAGACATAAATCCTTCTATCTTGAGTCCATCCTAATTTTATTACATTTTTGTCAAAGTATTATTTTTATACACCTCTGACTGTTAATATTAGTTTTCATATTATTTGGCATGTTTTAGACACAGCAACCTCAAATCAAAAATGCATTTTTATGACAAACAAAACATCAAATATGTTGTAAATACTCTGTATATCACCCCGCCCTAATAAACATTAAGAAAATCAAATGCGCACACATTTTACGTGCATCATTGTCTCACCTCTCAGACTTGTTGTTGGGGTAGTACTTGGCAATAGAGGACACAGCGTGACTTAAGACAACGTAAGCATAATCAAAAGCCCCCTTCACCTGCATCGCCCCATACGAACTTCGTCCGACGTCATTTCCTGTGACATGCATTAAACAAATGTTAAAACATGCAAGCCAGAAAGGTCTCCATACATTCTTTAATTATTGTAGTAAAATTATTTAGTATGTCAGTGTTTGTACGTGTGTCAGTGTGTACCTGGCTGCAAAGGGTCCTCAATGTAAAGCATAGAGGGTCTGTATCCATCCAGCATGCCCTTCTGCACTTCATCTTTAGCTACATATGAGCCACCATCTTTGATCCTGATGCCTGTCTTTAGGTAGTTAAATTGCCGACCGTACAGCTCAAAAAACTCGATCAGTAGCACACCCAGGTTTGTGTTCGGGCTGTTCACGTCCTCTCGATAATGCAGCTAGAAAACATTGAAGACATTATTATGGTAATGAACATGCACTATTACTTAAAAATACAAATTATTAAATTGGTGATGTGCATCTACTATCAAGAAAGCAAAAATAAGAGAACTACATTTTTCAGTGTTGGGTTATGTGTATTTAAAACAGTATTTTAAAGTGTTTTTGTTGTACACGTGTTTACAGGCAGAAGTGGGTACAATGGCATAAGAGCAGTGTTACCTGTAAGAAGCTGACGGCCATAAGGAACAAGCTGTAGGATCCGATCCCTCCAGTGAAAACCTCATTCAGCTCTCTCTGCAGTAAAAACTGCTTTAAAACCAGCACCAGGTATGGTAACACAGGGTATTGCTGGAACACACACAAAAAACAAACAAGTGAGAACATGAATCTGGTTTAAGGAGTTATCATCCCCCGGTGAAGATCCAATGTACTTTATTTAAATCACAGCATCTACAACCTACACAGCATCTGCTTCACTCTTAATTTGCTGCTTGAGTGGGAAGAGTACATTAAAAGCTCTCTATGTGCACTAATGCGCTGGCACCCCACACTCACACACCTGTTTGAAGTCCTTGATGAGGTTTGCAGCTTTCACACCACTGTGCACATTAAAGCTGATGTCCACTTTGACTTCTGTGCGTAAGTCTGTCAATTTGATGATAGGGACCTACACACACACACACAGGTTTATATACAAGCAACAGACAACAAGACAAAGACCCCCAACACACAGGACACCCAGCAGTTCTCGCACCGTTGCTTTGTCCAAGACTTTGACAGTGTTCTCATCAGCAACCTGTCTTTTGCGTAGTGCCTCTTCAAGAGTCCACAGAGGCAAAGTTTCCCAGTTACCAAACACCACCAGGTCTATGTCACTGATACACAGGGGAGGAAAGAGAGAAGACAATGTGTTAAACAGAATCAGACACACACGAATATATACACACAACACCACACAACATATTAAATAAGGAGTCTCTGTTGTTTTAGAAACTAAAATTCGATGAGCTCAATGAGGATTTATTTAATACATAAAAAAAAAAAATTTTAAAATACTGTTCTCCAATGCATAACACACACACACACGCACACACGAAGATTATGTGGAAGTACACCATGGTACAGAAATTCAGGTGGAGAATATCCATAGAAAGACTGGTGTGAATGATTTAAGATTGGCTCTCATGGAAGAAATCCACACACTTTGGATCACAGGATAAGCACAGCTAAAATTACAAATCTTAATCTCTAAACACACACACCCACACACACTTACACATGGAAATAAATACAGCTAACTCCAATAATACAATGCCAGCCTGTTTGAGCTGTGATCTACCACATAACCACTTTAACACAATTAAATTAAGAAACAACTAAAATTAAAAATTCATTTTCCTCTCTATTGGGTAAAAATGGGCAAAACAGGTGCACTTTCCAGACTATTCAAAATATGATATAGATCAGATCAATTTTTAGTGGGAAAAATTCAGCATAAGCCAAAGTTTTTGGCATTACCTGGTAGGTAAATACAAGCTTGTGCTGAAGCTGCCAAATACTTGAACCTGCCAACAGAAAGAAGAAAAGAGGTCAGACTGAAAATGTGAAACCTTCAAAATTCATGAGCCACCCTTTGTTTGAATTTAACACTGACAAGATGCATAAAATGCAAAGGAGACATTGATATTCCCATGAGACATGCTGAGTTTCTGTCTGTTCTGTTCCACACACGAGTATAATTACTTGTAAATGCATGGACCTCATACAGTGTAACAAAAGACACAATACATGTACAGCTAAGAGCCCAAACTGATGACAGAGGATTTGAAAGCCAGCATGAAAAATCAGTTGCAAATAAAAGACTGCCAACATAACTGCTGGATTTAAAAACAACCTCGCAAGATTCATCGCAAGATACTTGTTTATTGTATATTCTAGTGATCTGGATGTTCAGTGTTCATTTATTTTATCCTTTTACATAAGAGCACTGTCACAGTCTTTGATGCACTGAAAAACTGCTCAATTAAAAAACTGCCTTTAGAAAGCCAGTCAACACTGTTTTTGGTAGCTTGTGGTCTATGTTGTTTTAAAGGTCCACATCAGATGTTGACCATTAAATATATGTGTGTTCTAATATGTTTAGTTGCCTTCGTGACATGCAAGAAACAGGTAAAAGAAACAGGTAAAAAGACTGGACCTTGTATGCTTTAAAGAACATAAAACTCTTTCTGGTCTCTCAGATTACAGTAGAAATAGTCCATCATGTTTAATGTAGGCTTAATGTTCAAGGTTAAAAACTAGTTAAGATATACTGACAACATCAGTGACATACTTTCAATTTCCACAGAAAATAATTCTGACTTATTTTCAAACACTTTGACAGTTATGCGCTTACAGTTAATGCCTATAGAGCAATGTGCACCATAATGCCCCATATATTTCCATTGTAAATGGACTTCTGTCAAAACATTTGTTGATTGTTTATATAAACTGAGGAATGAGTTGAAATTATTTTCTGTGGTAATCGACAATATGGCTGAACTGAACTGGCTGCATATTTGCATGTTTGTTTAACGAATCAGTGTTTGAGTAGTTATGTTCAAAAATTAAATCTAAACACTTTAAAAGGAAACAATGAATACATTAATAAACACAAAACTAATAAAAAAAATCTTATGAGAAATCACTATCAATATTTATACACAATGTTTCACAAGGGCTTAGTGATATAAGAGTGAGGGGTTTAAAAATAGCAAGTAAAGCCTCTCCTTGCATAGTTAAATACTCAATCTTCTTACACACTATTCACATAATGCTCTTCAAATAGGTTACGCTTAAAGTGTATGAGACCCATTCAATTTTAATAATAGCCATTAGCCATTGTCCTGTAAACAGTTTTCAGTTTAGGAAAAACAAAGCTCTGAGAGGATGCTAATTGTGTTTCCTCAATCCGTATATGCAGGAGGACACAGGCCCAGCAAGATTCAAATATGAACATCTGTCCTTTGGTACTTTTTTCTATCTTTTTAACAGCTATTATTTCTCTTTGTACTAAAAAGCATCAACAGACTTCTGGGAATCTTGTCACCTCACTGTAATAAGGCATTCTCATATTTAGCATTTGGCAGATGCTTTTATCCAAAGTGACTTACAGTGCATTCAAATTATACTTTTTACCAGTGTTTTTTTCCCTGGGAATTGAATCTACAACCTTTGTGATGCCAAAGCAGTGCTTAGCGAAAGTCCATGTTTGAACTCAACAGGTAAATTAATTAGCTTCATGTTTGCAGGTTAATTTATTAGGTTCAGGGATATCAAGATAAGTTCATACAGTATTACTGACTGGACACAGTCACAACACCAGATTAGAAATGCAGACGTCATGGTTCTATATTTAGGCATCTGCTCTTTTCTCTTAATGTGCATGACACCGGCGTAACAACAAAACACTGCATATTTAAAATGCCAACTGAAAATTTTAAATCAGCCATAGGCCCCACATAGATCATCCAAATAACTATAATCAATTGTATATGTACTAAAAGTGTTCAAGTAATACTAACCTCGGCACTGGGCCACAGGTCCTTTATGACCCTCTGGATCCTGGCCACCACCTCCAGCCTCATGCGCTCTTCCTCTGGACGAGGAGAAATATACTCATAAAAGTCCTTTATCTCTTCATGCAGCCTGGATAAAGAGAAAGAAATTAACTGAGCATGGCAGAATCTCCAGTTACTAAAGGGATGATTTCTCCATTCAAAATAATGCAACTAAAAACTATACAAAAGTGCTTTAGCAGCACAGTACCAGAATCGGTGGTACTTGATGTACGTTATGATAAACCCAATGACCTTTTAGTCATGTGAGTTGGGAACACTAAGGTCTGGATTCAGTCAGTCTTACATATAAAAATGCTGTTTGTGTGCGAAACTTGAATTAAGCACGCTAGCCTGCATGCTAACCTAAGAAACATATGAATATATCACTCAGTTATTTCATGCTTTTATGCTTTATAAAAGCATATTTATTTATTAATCCGTTGTTTAACGGATGCATCTAAGGCTATATTCATGGCAGGAAGCAATTAATCTACACACAAGTCAGGAAAGAAGAATTTAGCATGTACAATTCACCTATTCTGCATGTGTTTGGACTGTGGGAGCAAACACACAGGGAGAACATGTAACTCCACACAGAAAGGCTTCCTGACTAAGCCAGGACTCATTAAAGCATATATAGCCATTTGTGTTATATGCTTTATCAGTAAACACATAAATAATAGACTCAGTGCTAAAACTCTTCTACTGTTCATCAGCGTGAACACTAACTCATTAATATGAGTGTGAAACAGGCCATAAAGTAAAGGATTGGCATGTGAAAACAAAATTAGACCTAATGCAACCACAAGCATCAACAAAATGCATTATAATGCACCTGTGCTGTTAAGTAAATGATGAGAATGGTTAACATGAATCACGGAGGAACGCAAGTAAACGGCTGGTTACTACGGCAGGGAGAGGGAGACTGTGAGTAGGTGACGGCTCATTATTACACATCTCTAATAATCTAAACATCTAACAACTCAACACACATCAATCTGCATGCTATATTTAACCAATGGCAACGCATGTTCTAACACCGCATGACGTGATCCATTTGCTTAGAAAAGCTGAATTCATTCACAGAAATCTCACATTGGTGAGCATGTCTGGTATGTTCAGTAGATGATTACACTGAAGCACCTGCTATGACCCCCTCCTTCACTGTCCTTTAAGTTACAGTGTTGACTAATACTGGCCTCCTGCTGGGAGGTGCCAATTTCAAGGCCAGGTTTGACTCCATCTGTCTGCCAAACTGTCAGCCAAACTGGCCTCTGTCCCTCATGCTCACATACAGTAGAAACATGATGCATGTGGTTTCATTGCATGATTCTACGCATGTGCTTAGTGTGCCTGCATGAGGCTGAGGTGATGTTTTAAAAAAGCACAGCTGGCCAAGTACAGAAACCACAGATAAAGAACACAAAGAGCAAAGCAGGCTGAGAGAAGATAAAGAGAAAAACAGAGAAATGGATAGAAAATGTTCAGAACTTAAATTTTAGACATGCATTCATTATGCTTAAGTTACACATGCTTTCTATTCAGTGAAACTCAGCATTTATGTACCAGTGGTTGGTATAAATAAAATGTTGATATTACAGTACGAGTAATTACACTGTGGTATAAGTATGAGTACAAGTAATTACATTGTGGTAGAAGTATATGTCTTAAATCATATCAGTTAATTGTGTTGAGATT
>JAZGTJ010003422.1:0-35564 GCA_036877575.1 Botia almorhae | reverse complement strand
AAAAAAGGTTTAAATAGCGTTCTTAAAACCGAGCAATAACATTAATGCAATGTCTAAAAAACTGGAAGTTTTGATAACGTTTAACATTTTTGTAACTTACTGAAAATGTTAGGGAAACGTTCTTACAGCCTTACAGCCGTCTGTACTACACCTTGGCAGGTGTAGTACAGAAATTAAGTAGTCATTTTAAATAGTGAATTAATATCACACGAGCAAATGTGTTGTCGACAAAGACATTTAGTACAACTACATAAATATAAGCGTAACATAGTTTTTATACAGCAGTTTAATAAATGAGATGTTAATATTGAGTCATTTACATTTTAGACACAACATGAACGGGTATTTATATCTATTACAAATAAATCTTGCTGAAAAACGTCTCTTTTAAACAGCATGTGCATCAGAGTTACAGTGTGTCTGACCTCTGGCATCATTCAGATGTTGACCTCAGAGTGTGGGGATTGACCGGGCTGGCTGCCCAAAACCATCTGGAGGCTGTCTGGCACCTGCCCAAGAAGACTCCATCCAAAGGATTATCCACCCGAGTCCCAGTGCTGGCCAGCACTTCAGACTCTGGCTGGATGAAAACAGCCTTGTGTTTCGGTGGGTTGGTCTTAGGAGATTGATTGTTTAAATGTGGTACTCCTGGGCTGAGCCTTTGGGAAGCAGAACTTATGGACTATTGGAAGACACAAATTTAGCCACCTGCTTTAGAGTTTATAAATATAGCCCGGCTAACAGGGAACATTCTTAGAACGTTGGCTAACATTATCTAAAAGTTCTATCAACATTATCAAAAATGTTTTTGCAATAATGTTAGTAGAACTCGCAGAACATATGTAGAACATATGTTAGTAGAACATATGTTAGTAGAACATTAGTTTAAAACATTATTCTTAAGTTGTTAGTGCAATTGTTATGGAATTTGAAAAAAAAGTTTAAATAATGTTCGTATAATCAAGCAATAATGTTAATTCTTCTAGAAAACTGTCTAAAAACTCTACAAAACTGGAAGTTTTGAACATTCCTTTGTTACTTAATGGAAATGTTAAGGAAACGTAGCTGGGATGTCAAGCAAACGTTAGTATTCCACCAACCGTTAAAGATACTGTCAAATAGTTTGAAGATGATGCTCTCTTCATCTTCTACAATCGAATACAGATCATATTGTTGTAATTGTGGATGTGAAATTAAATATTTTTACTGTAGTTGTACAGCAAGGTAAGAAAAAGAGCTTTCCAGAAAGTGTTAGCTTGAGATCTCTTACTTGAACGTCAATGTATCAATCTATTAATTATATCAATTACAGACTCAAAATCTGCATTTCAAAATCTGCTCTCGATAGCACATTAAAAATCTTCTTTAGATGTGCAAAGCAGCTGATGCTAATAGATTCTGAAGGATATCTAATTAAGATAATGAGAGCTTTGATGTCCCATGTCAGAAAATACAACTCCACAGCTGAGCAAACATGAAAAATAATGCAAAAAATGTATTTTCCTATTAAAACAAGCCCTCTTGCAGATTTTCCCTAGTCTCCTCTAGAAACTTTCCTGAGGGGAACTGTGAAAGGGTTTGTTTGTGTTCCAGAGAAAGAGGTCACAACTAAATCTCTTCTCCATATTCATCTGACCCCTGCGTTTCTATATCCAAGAGGGTGCACACGGCTCCTGTACTGTATAATGAATATGCAACAGCTCTCTCTACACTGTCCTTCATGGATGACAAACAGACTGCAGAATTGCATTTAAATATGTATTGACAAGCGATGTCTCCAATTTAATCACCTTATTTTCTCGTTTGTAGCTTTCCTGAGAGTCAAGCTACTGGTGTTCAGACTGCTCCATTTCCATTTAAATGGAATAAGACACTGGTCTTAATGGTGACAGATATTTTTTAAATGATAGTGCTGGATTCAACGAATCGCGGGGAGCTCTGAGGAAACGCTGACGCCACACTTTCTGTGTTTGCTTTGTAATCCAGGCGGGTTAATGTGGTTTCAATAAGCTTTATTGGGATTTCTTGTCCATGTAATGACAGATTTGTTTGACTTTGTCGTAGAACTGAAACCACACACACACACACATATATATGCACATGCATACAGTACATACACATGTGTCTGTGTGTGTGTGTGCATGTGTGTTGAGGGGTTCAGTTCTCTCTCTCTCTCTCTCTCTCTCTCTCTAACACACACACACACACACACACACACACTTACATATTTAAGTAAATAGCACTCACAGCAGAGAACATTAGACCCTTTTGGACACCTTCGTGTTTAATGGGACTTTCTTGTTTGGCGATTAATATAATATAAACTGTGACATACTGTGCTGGTTCAATCAGCCACGCCTCAGTTGCATCTTTTGTGTGTTCTGTACTCTCTAGGTACAAATACAGAAACAGACAGTTTTCACTGAAGTGGACCTCCATGTTTTCCGGCTTCCGTCAGTGTGAGTTTTTGTGGGTGACAGTATTCATCGTTTCTAAATGTGCCAGAATCGGTCAGGGGGGAGAAAGGAAGCTGCCGAGCTTTTGAAGAATTAATAAGGCCGTCTCATTTAAATGGGCAGAGCGTCTGCGACAGCTTCCGAAAGTCCCAGTTTTACATTTTCTCGACAGTGTCTTTGATGAGCGCTGATAACGTACAGCAACTCCCAGGAAACCAGCGTCTTATTATAGTGTCTGCCGGTGGAGAAAAACTCCAGTTATGTATTCTTATGTTTCTTTCCAGCAGACAAAACAGCTCCATTTACGCCTCCCATTTACTCTTTGTTAATGTAGCTTAACATTATTCCATTGTTCAGTACCGGGCTATACGTGAACTTATTGTTTTAGCATGATATTTAATATCATGATATGATATTTAAAGACTTTTTATTACCTAGGTCATAATAAATGTACGATTTTAAGATGACAGCATCATTTCCTGTGCAACTGCGTTAGGAAAAGATCCACCCTCGTTTTCTTAAACGTAGGTGCCCTGTGGTCTGCTTTTTTAATGGAGATAATGTCTATTAACAGAGCTACCAGGAACATTCTCAGAATGTTGGCTAACATTCTCTAAAAGTTCTTTCAAAAAATATCAAAAACGTTTTTGCTGTAACATTAGTACAACACTTTCTTAACGTTATATAACATGGGAATGTTTTAAAACATTTTAAAAACTTTTTTGAACCAAGCAATACTGTTAATAACAAGTCCAAGAAACTGGATGTTTTGAATGTTCCAAGAACATGCAAAACATTCCTAGAACATTCCAAAATAACATTTTTGACGTTAATGGTAGTTAATGGAAATGTTAGGGCTACGTTCTTACCACCTAAAACTGTTAGTTTGGATTTCCTAGCAGCCGCTCAGTAAACGCAGAGTTTTAAAGGGTTCTTTTGTGATTGGCTTACCCTGAGTCTCCTACACAACTGTCCAATCACAGAGCGGTATGTGTATCAGATGTCGAGACCAGATAACCTCTGACCTGGTTTTAAAAGAGCCTCAGGCCACCCTTCACGCTGGGCACAGATAGCAGGCGTGTTCTCACCGCGGGCTATTACAGGGTTGACAGTGACGAGGGGAGCGAGAGAATCCCAGTCACAGTGTGTGCAGAGGAGGCCACTGTCGATTCCAGAGGGCAGACTCACTTACTTGGAACGTTCTTTGAACGTCGGCTAATGTTCTGTAAAGAAAAACATTCTTGCAGTAATGATAGTAGAACGTTATATATATATCAAATTGTAGTTTTTAACTTGTTAGTGGAACATTACAGAATTCAAATAATGTTTGAATAACGTTCTTATAACCAAGCAATAATGTTAATACAACCTCTATGAAATGGACACTTTGACTGTTTTCAGGCTATTTGCAAAATAACATTTTTGATGTTAACATAATGGAAATGTTAGAAAAACATTCTTACAACCCAAAATTGTTAGCTGGGGAGAGCAGTCATCAAAAAGCAATCCAGTGTGAATCACAGTGATCATCATGTTAAACGTGAGATATTGCCCACAGACATCCATGCTAACTGACCCTGCACATAAGACAGAGCCTCTCTTTACAGCATCTGGGTAATTAATGCTGAAGTATTAGTGTTGTTTCGATTATAGAGACAGATTGTTTGTCTTCAACACTGTCTGGGGTACGTGGAGGTAGAAGACAAAAGGAACTATATCGGCGTAGAACGGGTGTAAACATACTTTGAGAAATAGATTTTAACAGTGCTGAGGGTTGAAATGAATTCTCATTGAATGTTCAGACGCTTCTCAGGCACAGAGCTAAAAATAAACGTGAGACTTTGTACGGAGGGGGAGTCAAAATGAATTTCAAATGCAGCAGTGGTGAGAAAGTGTGTGTGTATGTGTGTATGTATGTGTGTGTGTGTGTCTACAGGAGCTAACATTTCTCTTCTTGACTAGTCTGCGAGTCTTTGGATTCATCCATCTGTGTTCCGCTACAGAGACATATAGCATTTCATCCAGTCTGCGATTTCTGACATGCTAAAGTTGAGTCAAATCAATTTGGCAAGCTGCCGTCTGTTTCCTTCTGTTACTATACCTATCAGGAGTCGCGCTGGATGGTGTTGGGTTATATTACACTGATGTTGTTTTCCTGAAGTCTTTGACAAACACGGTTTATTTCCCAACAGTTGCTGTGGACTGCAGTTCATCCCTCTTTGCTGTGCCGAGTATTGAATCTTTCAGGTCCTCACAGGAAGTTTGTATTTACGAGTTTGAAAGTCGTAATTACGATGCATTCAAGAGGTGTGAAAATGTTTGCAGATGCATTGCCCAATTGAATATTTATTTCTCTCCTTTTTATTTACTGAGACATACTGGAAGTTTCTAGTGCTACTGCGTAGATTGTATTGTACTGTACAGATGGCGACTACCTTAATTAGCATGCTAAATGCTTGCTCGAACCGACAGCTTCTCCCCAACCTGAGACTGCCCAGCGTGATGGGGCTCAAGCTCTTTTTGCAAGGTTTTCCCAGCTAACAATTTTGGGTTGTAAGAACATTAAGCAACAAAACATGTTGTTTATGGTGTTTAAAACGTCTAGTTTTGATGTTGTGTTAACATTATTTCTTGCCGATAAGAATATTATTCCGCTAATGCATGAATGTTTTTGATAACTTTGAGAGAACGTTGGTCGACGCTCTGCGAACGTTCCCTGTTAGCTAGTATAGGGCTGTGGTGCAATCTAAACCAAACTGACATATATAAGCAGGGCCAAAAGAAGAGATGCAGGAGAAAGTAGCTCTCCTGGGGAGAGAGAGGAACCTTTGAATAAGCAGATTGACAGGCACCCCGCGCAGAGGAGATGGAAAGTGCATGTTCTTCTTTTGTGACAGCGAGGGTCAGACGTGGAGCGCTGCAGCATCAGCAGCAGATACATGCGACGCTGTCAAGCGTTCAGTTGCACCTCTCCAGCGACAGCAAACACAGCTGGCACCTCACACGAGTTGCTAATTCCTGGAAGCAGGACCTTTGTTCCTCGTGTTTGTTTTTATTTGCATGGCATGTTTGATTTAAACACTCAGTGGCAGGGAGGAATTGCAAGCGCTTTTGTAAATACACTTTACTGCGACATTCTCAAACAAACGTTTCAGAAAGCACACAAGGCTTGCTAAATTATTTTCCTATCGTTTTGTTCTTTGAGTGCTTTCTGTGATGCAGTACCTTTTGTAGCTTCTGCAGAAATGAATTTGAAAGCTGAAACAAGCTGACTCCAACTTAATTATGATATTAATTAAAAAATGATGTTAGGAAAATCTTACCAATTCCAACTCATACCAATTAAAACAATATTCCTACGAAAACAAAGATAAACATATGGAATATTCCTTAGCTGCCTGTTGCATAGCACACACAAATTATGACCGTCTTCTAACCCTGTGGGTTTAATGATTTATCCAACATATGAAGACACGCAAGACACACGAAACGTGCTGCATAACTGAAATGAGCCCTACAGATGCCAGTTCTGCCTACAGAAACGACCGGTTGCATGTAGTGTAATAAAAATATCATGCAATTATTCATTTATCCAGAAAGCCTTATTTTCCTGGGACAGCAGCCAAAGCCATTAGTTATCAGGAAAGCGTTGTTTTTCACATCGCTACTCGTTTAACATTTGGTTATTGATGCCCACAGAGCAGCGTAATACAAACCCGTCGCTGTATGCGACATAATCAGTTCTCCTCTGAGATTAATTACTGTGGATGTCCTGATTAATTAAGCATGGAAGGGAAGAATGCGCGTTTGGAAGCAACAATTCAAGGTCAATTGTTTGAAATAATTGTGCGGAGAATGACCCAGTGATCAGTTAAGACACAGTGAAAAAGACATCGATGATGCTACTGTGGATTCTTTTAGCTTTGGAACTGCATCAGGCAAAATTCGGAATTTTGGAACGTTCTCCTGTTAAATTTATGAGTTGGAATGTGAATTTAATTTGGAATGCTTGATAGGACGTTGAACTGGAATTTGAGTTGGTATGCCGTGAATTGCAAAAAACTTGCAGTTTGAAAAACTGCTTTGGACAGAAGCATCTGCAAAATGAATAGATCAACAAAAAGAGCCAGAAGTTCACGTCTTATTCTGTCTGGGGTTCACACCTTGTAAGTGTGCTTCATGAGGGTCACACCTTGTAAGTGTGCTTCATGTTGTTTGGCTTCGTTTTTAAAGTTACCATGAAATCAAAATGTACTACTCTTATTTAAGGGATATTACAATGTTTATTATAAATGATTTATCCATGCGTGTCATTGGTTTTTTATTCAAGTGCCCTCATAATCTTTAATCAAAATCTGAAAATGTGCTTCTCCTCTCTGGTACGGCAGACCATCTCAATGATACCAGTCTAACCCCTCCACCGGTTCGCCTACTGTGACCTTTAAAAATACATTTCTGGAGTCAATGAATTCCCAGTATATTAACAAGCCACGCCCGTTATTTTCTGTAACATTTTCTAATGTTTTAAAACTACAACAGAATTTCTTTTCATTTGAAGTACATTTAATGTTGAACGCAACAAAAACTGTGAACGTAAAAAATACAATGCAGATGCTAAAATGATCAAATGCAGATAATCCGTCATTTTGCTCTTTAATTTCTAGTAATTTTTCCACATCGTCTGTCATCCAGTGTCCCCATGACGTTGTCGATGTTTAACCTCCTGATGTTAAAGATGAGTGCGCCATGACAAAGAATGAGAACTTTTGATTTATAACCTATATCTAAATACAGTCACTGTTTTCAGGAAGTGTGTGTGTCTGTGCAGACTGTGTCTGCATGACAGACGTGGTTCGAGAAGACTTCGTTGTGTCAGAACTCAAATCTGTCATCCGTCCAAAAACCACCGAATAATATTTTCATTCAAACGACAAAATCCATTACCCGAACCCGGGGCTCCAGTGAGAGCATTTAATGGCACAATTAAACTCCAGCAGTCTAGTATCTATTGAGCAATTAACCTTTGATAAACCAATTAATGTTTAGTGTTTGATGACAGAAGTTGGGCTCTGAAGCACTCATATCCGAGTTTAATGGAACGAGTTAGTCGTAGATTAGCATAGCACTGCTAATAAATTGTGAGCATTCCGTGTTTTCTGGTATATTGGTGTATATACTTGTATATCTGGTGTATTCTTTTTTGTTGACAGAAATGACCAGACACCCAGCTAACAATTTAGTAACAGAAATGTTAAAAATGTTATTTCGAATGTTCCAGGAACCATCGAATTTTAGACATTGTATTAACATTATTGCTTGATTATTAGAAACATTATTTAAAAATTTTTTTAAAATGTTGCACTGACATCTTGATTTTTTTTTAAAAAGGTCTAATGTTACTACAGGAATGTTTTGGATAACTTTTAAAGGACTTGTAGAGAACATTAGCAGACGTTCTGAGAACGTTCGCTGTTCGCTGGGAAGCTGTCTGTTATTATAAAGCGGATCTGGATGAATTATGGAGCTGTGTGAATATGTTTCCAGACGAGCTTTGATGACCATCTCCTGATGTGTAAACAGCTTTGATGTGGCTGCTTTACTGTCTGTGGCAACTTCCACTGAAGATACTCCCTCTCAGGTCACTATAGCGACCGCCAGCGCACAGCTATAGCCAGACCTGTTGAAACACTGTTGACTCTCTGCCATCTTTTAATGTGTTTGTTGTGCCTATAAAACAAGTATAAACATGTCAAGAGGACATAGCACCTGTCTGGAGGTTTGTTTAATGTGCGCCGCCTGAAATCTCAGGGGATCTCGGCGGGGGAAACAGTCTGATATCTGCTTCAGCTATCACGCTATCTCCAACGTTGTCACATTGAAGTGACACGCGTCACACCGTGGGCCATTGTCAAGCTGTCATTTATTATCGCTCGTATGGACCGGACGGTGTCTGGTCCCGTTTGCTATTACCGAAAGCTCCACATGTGAATTTATCTTCTCTTAGTCTGCGGCAATATCGTTTTCCCCCGTCTGACAGCCCTCGAGTCTCCCGAATGCAATAATAAAGAATTGATTATGTTCTTTATGGCGCGCAGAGAGCCCAAATGTGTTTTGTGTTCCTTCTCCCATCAACTGTAATGAAAAAGAAAAAAACTGCGTCGTGTTGATGAATGTGCGAAAGCGATGCCGCCCCTCCCCCACACGCCGCCAACGTACGAAAAATATAATAGTTGGATGTTCATACCTTCTGCAATTATCCTTACTGACAGACTCAGCTAACAGCTAACAGGGAGCGTTCTCAGAACATTGGCAAATGTTTTTAATAAGTTGTCTCAAATTCTTAAGTAGTTAGTGGAACGTTTAAAAACATTACAGAATGGAAAAACGTTTAAATAACGTTCTTACATCTAAGCAGTAATATTAATACAACTTCTAAAAAATAGACGTTTCCTAAACAGAACGTTCCTAAAACTATTAAAAGAACTTTTTGGTTAACATTTTTGTTCATGGAAACATTGCAGAAACATTCTTACAACCTAAAATTGTTAGCTAGGCAGTCGATAGGCTGAACATGAGCAATTCAGTTGATCAATAAAGATGTGTGAAAGCATATGGCAGTCTGTGCTGTGTATTGTAGCCTGTAATGAATTAAGAGTCTGTCTGAAAACAGTTTTTTTATTTTGCTTCTCACGTATCCATGTAGGTTTTAATTTCCTGTTCTCCCCACGCTCGCCATTAGCATCCGCGACGATACAAGCGTTTAATGAAAAACTCCCCTCCCTCCACAGACTGAACTGCCATGGCGGAATAATGAAGCACAAAGCACCAGGAAACTAATAAACCTCATATTTCTTTAGACATCAACACGAAATCAGATAAAAATAAAGTTCGGCAAAAAAAGACTCGCCACCCCCGTAACACATTTCAGATGCCAAAAAATAAAAACAACAACAACGTGAGGCAGTGACGGCCCTTTATTATCCTTTAAAACGAGCGTCATTTTACCTCAGTGTGGGACATTTTTATCAGACGTACTGAACGCTTCGTCGTGTGCGTCGTCCACCCCTCAATACTTTAAGATGTCGTGTCATCGCTGATATCATTAGAGTAGGTGGTGTGAATTATGATAATATGCCAGTTTGTCATAATCATCACGCACAGGAGAAACTGGAACATTTGTCATCAAAGCTCGTCCCGTGAACATCCAAGAACCATTTTTATAATTTATGCCTGTTCATTTGTAATAATCCATCAGTTCTTGAGAACAAATGAAAGGTAGTTTGGATTTAGTGAGGTGCAATAAATTCAGACAGACTGGAGTGTGATGTATGTTTTCAGATGAAATCTTGGTCATTCGACAGTATTCCCTCATTCCTGCACTGACTGTGTGTGGAATACATACTGACTGTGTGGAATTGTATGCCGACTTTTTGAGCGATGTGTGTTTTTAATAACTTGACTTGCTTTATGAGAGACAACAGCCCAGCTAATGATTTAAGTAGCAATAATGTTTTCCTAACATTTCCGTAAAGTAACAAAAACATTAGAAAACTATTTTGGATGTCGTAAAAACAATTTTTAGACGATGAGAATGTTATTCAAACTGTTTAATTCTGTAACGTTTCCACTAACAACTTAAGAATAACATTTTTGATGTTATATAACATTAAAAAGGTTGTACTAATGTTACTGCAAGAACGTACTTGATAATGTTGAAAGAATGTTTGAGAGAACGTTAGCCAATGTTTCGATGTACGTTGTCACAGCGGCTGAAATGAACGAGTTTTCAATGAGCATGTTTACAGATCTTGTCTTCCGTCATATGTCAAAGAACAGCGTTATGTCTCGTGTTTACATAAATACAGTTTACAAGAGCCAGTAGCAAATTCAAAGCGGCGAAGCTGCATGAAACCTGTGAGGGGAAATTAAATCAGTTTTAAAAATAACACTAGCATGAGATGAATCTCGCTGTCAGCGAGGGCTGATATTTACACAATTAGATTATGTTTTTGTGACAAAATGCAAGATGCTCGTGTGCCAAGATGCAACATGTAAGAGCTTCCACTCAACATCTTTGCAATCTGGCAGCCTGTCCTGTTCAGGGAGTGTTTTTCCTGAGCTGTTTAAATCTAGCATGTCCTGTTCGGCCAGAAACTCATTATGGACCACCATCTGCAAATGATGAGCTAAATCCAGATCTCATCTCCTGGCACCCTTCACTAATCCTCAGAGACAAGGAAAGAGTTTAGACTGACCAACACTGACTGAAAACTGTTCTGAGATCTTGTGTGCCACAGAAATCTGACATTCATCAACAGATTCTGCTTGTGTAAGATCTTCACACAGCTCTCAGTGAACAAGCTGGGAAATATGAAGACAGAATGATGCTCATGTTGGTCTCGTTTTGCGTGCGTCATCATCTGTTTTATGACTTATGAATAAAAAGTTGAATCCAGAGATAACTGTCACCTTGGAATCAGCTGAGATTCCAAACCTGGCTAACAGGGAACATTCTCAGAACGCTGTTTTTTAATGTATGTATCAAAAATGTTATTCTTAGGTTTTTAGTGGAACGTTTTAAAAATATTACTAAATAATAATAAAATAAAAATATAACTAAAAAATCAGACGTTTGGAACGTTCCTAGAACTTTTAAAACAACATTTATTATCTTTTGTGACTTCATGGAAACAACAGGGAAACGTTTATATAACCTAAAGTTGTGCTCTGAGAACATGCATTGTCATTGGTCAGCTTCGGCAGTGTTTACCAGCTGTGTGGTAGAATTCTCTGCTTTCTGTAGCCCTTGGTTGCTTGAGTTTAGCTGATGGAACTCGTGGGATTGAAGGGCTGGATTCCCCCTGCAGATAAGCAGGATTTGTGTCTGGGAAGCTGGAGATTGCGAGTCTGTCTGTGTGAGAATTACAACAGCCACTCAATGGAGCCCTTCCACAAACCTGTGTATGGATCTGTAGGACCCTGAGCCAAACACATCCCTGCGCTGCTTTCACAGGAATTGGTTCAGGTCAACCAGACTTCTCATATTTTAAAAAAAAAACACAAAAAATTCCCAGAATTCTTTGTGTGACTCTTTACATTAGAACAGTTACAGTATTGGTGTATTTTGTATTATTATTTCTTTTATCACTTGTGTACATGAGGGTGTTTTATGTTATGTATTTATAGCGTTACTTTAGCCTCATCCCAATTTACATGGCATGTTCTCAGAACGTTAGTAGAACTTTTCGAAAATATTTTTATAACGTTACAGAATTTAAACATTTTGAATAATGTTCCTACAACCAGGCAATAATGTTCATATAACCTTCAAAAAATGTACATTTTAAACATTCCCAGAACATTCAAAATAACATTTTAAACATTGTTATTACTTAATGGAAACAATGGGAAAACATTTGAACATTCTTACAACCTAAAATTGTTAGCTGTGGTCAGAACCGATGAACCGAAACAGAACCGGAACATGCTGATGTTCCTTGCCGCTGTATTAGGGAACCGACAGTGTCCTAATATCTCCAACAACCACTTGAATGAAGTTTTCTGGGGGATATAGACCACTTTATATACACTGAGCTGAGCTGTCTTGAGGCAGAAAGGATGTGACAGGACACATTAACTTGATCTGTCTCTGTTCTGAAGGATTAAACGGCCATCTTTATACATTAGCCTTGAGCTAAATGACCATTAAGCCATATTGTTCAGTCTTTGCTGTCAGTGTGGCACGCACACATGGACCGTACGCCCATTAACCGTTCATGGTTTGTTCCTCTGCGGATTTATGAAAAAAAGAAGCAGCTTTCCACACTGTAAATCGATTGTGCCGTGCCAGCGGTAAGACCCTCTCAAATGCTGCGGGGGCAGAGGGTTCGATTCCTCTCTCTGTGTCTGGGGAGACACAAAACTGAACAGAAGTCTGGAGCGATTTACAGAAAGGCGAAGGAAATGAATGGCTGCAGATGTCAGGCGGAACACAGAGATATAATTTAATTACCGAAGTGTGGAATGACATTTGATTTAATCTGAACTATTAATGCTAGTGAGGTCATGCCCAAAGAAAGGGCACTTTTCTAGTTAGTCGCAATTAGAGTGTAAATCACAAACCTGTCTGTAACGCGGGGGAGAGAAATGTCATTTGAGGAATAGCGGGATAATAACGTGGTTCCCTCGCCTTCGAGTAACCAGCAGCGCGGATGTAAATCATGCAAGACTAACAGCAGAGTCATTTAAGAAATTTGTTCGCTTTTTGTCACGGTTGGATAAGAATTAGTGTGAGGACTTGATGAGTTGGTGCAGAGCGTCGAGCACCCCACTAATCCTCATGAACAAACACAGGAATTAAAGATCCTGCCGCGGGTTTAGGGAGATGCTGTACTGGCATTCCCAGCTAACAAGTTTAGTTGAATAGAAAGTTCCTTAACATTTCTATTAAGTAACGAAATGTTAAAAATGTTATTTAAAAAGTTATAGGAACATTCAAAATTTTTAAGTAACGAAACATTAAAAATGTTATTTTATAGGAATATTCAAAGTATCCAGTGTTTTAGACATTGGATTAACACTATTGGTTGGTTATGAGAATCACTTTTTAATGTGTAACATTAAATGTGTAACAGAGCCACATCACTTTTTAATGTGTAACATTTTTAAAACATTCCAGTAACAACTTAAGAATAACATTTCCGATATACATGATATATAATGTTACAAAACATGTTCTGCTAACGTTACCACAAGAATGTTCCGTGTTAGCTGGATTGCCATGTTTTTCTGTTTATGATTAATCATCCGCCTCACTTCAGTCATCTTAAAGTGGCAGATCACACATAACATCTTTATTTAATTACTGCTGTGAGTGATCTGTTACAGGCTAATAACCATCACACCTTACTAGTCTGGAGGATGTTCAAATACATACATTACATATGCAGTTCAATAGATCATTGATCACACAGGAATAGTGTAGCCAGTCTGATCACCCACATTAAATACTATGAATACCACCAAGAATATGATGATTATAACAGTGTTTATTGTAAATGATTATGAAATAATCCATGCATAAAATTGTTCTTTTTTCATTTATGCGCTCTCATAATCTTTAATCAAATCTGAAAATCAGATCTTCTCTCATGACATCACTCTGACAGTTTGGGCGGGGCCACAGTCATTAACCACTCCCCTCCAACAGCGAGCTTTGAAATGCCTTTTTTTCCAAAGCCAATGAACTCCCAGTGAAAAACAACAAGCCACGCCCTCCATTTTCCATTTCACTTTGAATTATGTTGGAAACTGAAGCTGGACGTTGTAACTGCTGTTTCACGTGGATTTGAAAGGTCTCAGAGAGGAGGTTTTATCTGCAGGCATCAGACGCCATCAGACATGATTTTACTGCCACTTCAAAGGGGCCTCCATGCATGTTATTGTCTTCTATTTTAAGTGACTGCCCACCAGGTGGTGACGCGAGTATAACGAGATGAAGTTCGGAATCGGCGGTCTCCCGTCACGCTGACAGCACGGCTGTGAGTCACACAGCATATTTAGACGTCTGCCCGGGGAAACCAAAACACACAGACTCCTACTAACACTCCCCTCCACCCCACACAAACACCAGTTTAAATTACACCAGTTCACTCCACTAGATCTGTTTAATTCACTATAACCATTTTTGTACTAATCATAAATGGATTCATCTCACATTCAACTTTGTGTGAATTTGTTTGAGAGGAAACCCTAAGCAATTTTTAGCTTTGTTTCCAGTACATCTCTCTGTATATCGTATATCAATTTATTTTGGTAAACTATTTGAGATAAAGGTGATTTTATGGCATATTTTTTGTATTTAAAAATATCTATAATCACCACAATCCGTCTTTGAACAAAGAGATCGGAAATGCTCTTTAGGATGTTTTATTTTTCCGGACGGGATTTACAACAATCCCACCGCAGTGCCGATCTCCAGCATCTTTCTTTTGATGTTCCTCTTCGTAAATTCCATCATTAGGAATTGATTCATGGCATGAATCACAGTGACAATGCACAGCCTCATCCTCTCTCTCTCTCTCAGGGCTGGGAGGTGTTTTGACATTGCATAGGAAGAGAGAGATGGAGGTCTCTTCCACTCACCCTGAACACAGCACAATACTCGCTGATGCGTTCACAATCTATTCCAGAAAAAAGCAACAAGACAAACTGAAAGCCCCCCTTATGTGCCCCCTGTGAGGGTAAGTAGCAAAGCTGTCAGTCAGGGAGTCAGTTAGAGATTCAGTCGTGTGCTCTTCTGAAGCTTGAAAGGGGCTTTATAGACAACAGTGGGTAAGAGGAGCTGTAGGCATCTGTTCTCTGTACACCGACAGCGCAATGACGTCTGACTGCTGTGGCAGTTTTAAGCATCGCTGTTGATATTTAAAGATATTCATGTACAAACAGTTTGATTTTACAGGTATAGACGATTCCCCAACACTTCATAATTTACACACATGCACGCACAAATCTTTTAATCAGGAGAGCAGATACTATTTAAAAACATGTCAGAATGTGTTGTCGCATGTCAGCCTGGCTCATAAATATGAATTAAATGATGTAACACTTGCCACCAGCTGTAATAAATTGCTGAAAAAGTGTTGAAAATGTATGAGGTTTTTGTGTGTCAGTTTCATCTTAAAGCTGTTCGGCCGGCTACAGTTTCTCTTTACACTGAGACCAAGCAAAAAAACTCTATTAAAATATAATGGTTATTGTCCCTGAGGGGCTATAATCATATGCCTTTATTTCTCTTATTGATGATGAAGTCTAATCATGCAGAAATATGAATAAACATGATCTGATTTGCATTAATGAAGTATGAAACATGAGAATACAGATGTACCGACAGATTCTTCAAAATGAATATAGCAGTTATTTAGCTATATGAAATAAACTTTGTAATAATTCACAGCATTATAAAGTACCATTATATCGAATATCATTTTTCATGCAGAGATAGGCTGTTTTTGTTTCAATGCTAGCTGAATTCCCAGAAACTTTCTTGCTGTAACATTAGTAGAACATTTTGTACATTATATATCATGTACATCAAAATTGTTTTTCTCAAGTTGTTACGGGAACGTTTTAAAAATGTTACCAAGCAAAAACATTAATGCAACGTCTAAAAGCTAGACTAGAAAGTTCCTAGAACATTTTTAACGTTTTTGTTACTAATGGACACGTTAAGGAAACGTTCCTACAATCTAAAATTGTTAGCTGGGCTATGAGAACTGATCAAAACCTTTTCCCTCACTCTAAATGGAGGTTAAAGACCTCAGTCCCAGCGCATTTATGTTCATCAGAACCAGCAGTAATTGTACAGGTCATAAAGGAAATGGGCTGGACCCAGTTTCGGTAACGACTGGAGTTGTTTAGTCCGTCTGTTCTGAATTCCTCCAGGTGGTTGTTGATTGTAGCGTGAGCAGGAGTTATGAAGAAAATGTGATGAAATTATTGCCACAAGTAAATGATTGACTGTAATCATTCCCAGGTTGAGTCGCCCACTTCCTGCTGCCGTCGTCTCATGACCTCCTGCAGCTCTGTGTCCCCTGGACTCCTCTGAGATAAAGAGAGACTTTGAAAGAAGAACAGATTTACATCACAGCACAATTACAAGTGATGTAACTCCACTGACCTCTAGTTGTGCTTTCTGCACACTTATTTGACTGAAGACGCGTGACCCCTCGTCCCCGCACACGGCCCTCAGCTCGTCTTTGCTGAGAGAGAAAAGCTGAGCGCCGTTCAGAATGCCCAGACAGTCCACCACCCTGCAACATCAAAGGAATATTCTATTAAACTCTCATTTTACACAGATTCCTCATATGGCGAGGAGGCAGTTTTGTCTTGATCTTTTGAGATACGTTTCATCGAACTACAAAAGCTTTCAGAACTCAAACATTGCGGCCCGGCCCGAAAAAAGCATTTTTAGAACCAAGCCGCCGAAACAATTCTCAGAGTTCTGAAATATTAATATACAACTGCCCACATTTACACATCAACAGCGGCTGTTTGGTGTTCAGAAACCGGGCCGGTTCAACCACTGTGAGGTGATGTACTGTAGGATAGACCCCCTAAAAGTTTCTGGTTGTAGGAACAACATCCCAACATCTCTGTTAAGTAACCAAAAAGTTACAAACGTTATTTTGGAAGTTGTAGGAATGTTCAAAGAGTCCTGTTTTCTAGACATTAAGATAGCATTTGGTTACAAGAACGTTGTTTTGTTCTAATTCTGTAATGTTTTTTAACATTTCACTGACTACGAACGAAGTATGAATTACGTTAAGTATGAAATGCATTCTATATAACATGGTTTGATATATATGATATATACAGTTTAAAAAGATTCTACAAATGTTGCTGCAAGAACGTTTTTGACAACTTTGAGAGAACTTTTAAAGAACGTTAGCCAACGTTCTGAAAAGGTTCTCTGTTAGCTAGGTGAGGGGCTGATAAAAAGGACTAAAAGTGGAAAACTCTTCCTCTTCTTGGAAACTTTCCTGGCCACTTTTGAGATTTCACTTCATCAGAAATCGCTGGTGGTGTTAGTTTGATCTAAACTCAGTTAAGTAACATGTCAGTGTGGATTGTTTTGTGATACTCACTCAGTGTAACGCAGGCTTGGCTGTTATTGACTTGGCTTGGCTCATGACCTCTGAGCGATCATGTTTGTCTCTGGGTGTTTATATCTCAGGGTCTGAGAGAGGTCTCGAAAAACTGACTTGACATTTTGGTGCAAAAACACATAGAATTTATCTAACATATAATTTAAGTTGCTGTATTTATAAAGAAACTTATAAATTATTACGCTCTCTCTGGAAACCTGGGTAAACAGTACAGTGGTACTCCATGTTTATTTGGACATGGTGTCATGCTACTTCTGTGGTAATTTTGACAGCATGCTACTTCCAAAAAAGGAATATTATTCAGTTGCAAAAGATTAACTGCCATGGTACCTCTCCAAAATACCATGTGGTGTTTATATGTACTGCCATATTTTGGCCATGTACCATGATATGTTTGAAAGTTCCTTGGAGTGCCACAAAAATACCATTAATGAAAATACCAATTAATGTATCTGTGTTTTTGTGGAACTCCCAGGTATTCCTGGGTACCGACCCAAATGTTTAACTGCCGGACTACACAGCATATGACCTGAAGCGTCAAGTTACGTGTCATGTAGCAGTTGACGCGTTACTCACGGCCTGGAGAAACCTTTGGCATTGAGCCAAGCGTGGACCTCAAAGGGCTGAGAGTGCTGCGAGATGGGCACAGTTGTGCATGAGCGCTCCACCCGAAAGTTACGCGCCGGGGGCTGAGCCTTGCTGTCTGTTATCCTCTTCAACAGCTCATCGTTTACCTCCTTCTGCTGGCTGCGGTCTGCAGAGAGAGAGCGATAAAACAGAGAGATAGAACACAGGCAAAGGGACACCAACACAGCGAGAATGATTGCCCAAGACAGAAGCAATGAGCTCAAGTCGAAATCTGCAATCTATGTACATAAGAGCTCTCTCATGCCAAGCACATTCCCCGCTCCCCTGCATTTGTCTTCCTGCAGACTCTCTCCGCTCTCCATCTCACCACAAATACACAGAGCAGATAAAAGCAACATACTGTCTTTGTCCCGAGAGGATTTATTCATCTCCAAAACCTGCCCATGATTTACAGGGGCAGTCGAGGTACCTTTGTAGGGATTCACAGCCTATCGAGAGATAGAACAAAAGCCAGCAAAAGACAGAGGGAGAGACAAAATAAAGAATCCGTTTATGTCTGTCACGTAGGGTTCGAAAATATTTGTAGAATGCAAATAATGAAGCTGACTGGTGGGTGAGCAGTGTGACAGTGAGGCGGTTTGCACCGTAGGCTAACCGGGTTGTTAAAGAGTGCCGCGCGGTTGTACTGCTGCTCTCCTGGTTTGACCTCCTCTAGTACATTACAAGGCACGTAGCCCGTCTGACCACTGCGGCTCCTCAGCAGCCACCACTGTTTATTGTTTTCCATGACCTAGAGGCCACAAACACACACAGGCTGTTTCAAAAGATACCTCACTTTGGCAGCATTGCATAGATCCTTAATGGAGAAGGCAATCCCAGAATGCATTGCAGCAAGCCCGGTGTACTTGTGTACTAGTGCACTTAAGATGGACATTTATACTTAAATAAGATATGCTTATGTAATATAATTCTTTAAATACTAAAAAGTTATTCCATAAATTATTTTAATGTAATGCTAAATAAGACTAACAAAAACTTTAAAAACATTATTTTAAATGCTCTAGAAAACGTCCTGTGTTTTAGCCTTATATTAACGTTATTGTTTGGTTATAAGAACATTATTTAAACTTTAAAATGTTCCACTAGCAACCTAAGAATAACGTTTTTAATATTCTTCACATAACAGTAAAAACAGTTCTACTAACGCTACTGCAACAATGTTTTTGATAACTTCGAGAGAACGTTCTAAGAATGTTCCCTGTCAGCTGGCTGTCTACATTACCTGTGAATCCTGACAAATATATTTTTGTGAGTCTTCTTCATTCAGCATGTTGTCTAATTTTAACTGACAGATTTGGTGTAACAGTCTGTCTCAATAAGACTTTCTTCCGCTGGGACGGTAACAACGACAGTGATATCTGGCTAAGGCCGAGCATGTCTAGAAATAAGATTATCCATGTTTCCAGATGGATTAGCCAATGGGAGTAATCCCTCTTGATCACTTCAGTAGTTCTCATGTAAATGGAGCGCCTTGGGGGTTTGGAGGCTGTTCTGAGGAAACAGTAGACTTCTGAAAGTGACATGTTGAAGGAGCAGCTTCCTAAATGCTAGTAAGAGTTTACTGGTGTTTAAATAATGTAGTTTCAAACAGAGAGAAAACTGGTTAATAATGAAATAGATCTAATTTGATTTGAATTCTATATTCAGAAGTTGACAGAACCAGATTTATGCGTTTTTTCTTCTCCACCGATGAATTCAGACAGAATCGCTTCACTTTCCGACTGCATTTAAACGTTTTTTGTGGATCGTTTCTGCCTTGTCTGTGCCGTCTGTTTACTTTTGTGCGCTTTATTAAAGTTTACAAATCTTCCATGTACCTCCGCTATGATTAAAAGTTCAGTGAAAATGAATTAAGAAACTGTATTAGCTGCGTATCTTAGCAGCCACAGAAACTGTATTTGCTTTATTTTTTTATGAAAATGTACGTTTACGTTTATGCTTTTCAGTTTTGTTTTTTCTCCCTGAAGTTTTCTTCAAACTTTTGACCAGTTGAACGTTGTTTTTTTAATCTATTTATGTTCAAACCTCCGCTAGAGTCTTCATTACTTTGAACTCTGCATGAGAGCGTGCGGTCATGTTTTGTTCTCCTGCAACCCTCCCACACAGTGAACCTCAGACCTTCTGCCCCTCGCCTCCCTTCCTCCTCCACCACCTCACAGAGGGTCATCTGTACCTCCAGCACCTCGCCCTGCTGCACCGTCAGCTCGTTGGCATTGCGCGCCACAAAGTGATACCGGATTCGGACGTGTCTGAGGTCGCTGTTACACCTGTGTGGCAGAAATAGCAACATGGCACAATAATTTGAAGGTCATTCAAATATTTGTGCCAAGTAATGAAAGCTTGTCTCTGTTTGCCTGAGAATTCTTGGTGGGGCTGCGGCTGACTGCAGCTACATAGTCGACACATGATGGTGTTTTTGGATGTTTGCCTTTAGTTAAGTTCTGCTTTTGCTGTTTTAGAAAAAGCTTTAAGAAAAGCCAGCAGACCAAACAACTCTGTCTAGAAGCCAGCCTGTGAATAAACAACTCATTATAACCAATAAGCCAGCATAACAAACCGCTTTAGAAAAAGTCAGAAAAGTCATTTTGTACAAAGTTATGTTTATATTAGTTCTATTTTAGGCAGCCAGGCATGAACCAAACTAATGAAAAATAATTTTTAATAATAAAATATTGACAAAACGTTTTAAATTATTTAGTAGTACTGGGGCTAATTTGAACCTCACAAAGCAATTTGAAAATCCGAAAAGCATCAAAAAGCAACTATAAACTGGATTATAATTTAAAAGTAGTTTATTTTATAATTCAAAGTTTTGTACAAAGCTGTACACAACCGTAATGTATTGTTCCTCGTCTAATAAATCTATTTTATGACAAAAAACAAGCTGTAAAACTCTACATGAGGAACACAAACATGCAGAACTGGTGTATTATAAACAACTTACGACTCAAGCATCCTTTATCAGAACAGCCTGCGGTTGCTTTGCTTCAAGTGCGCGTCAAATCCTGCACCCTTTGCCCGGGTGGAAAGTAACTCGGCATGCTGCAGCCCGCGCATGCAGTGTCACTCATGCATATTTCAGTGGGCCGGCACAGAGCTGGGAGAACTTTAAACTGAACGTACTGGTCCCTATGCATCATTAATGCCCTCACCTACCTGCCTTCTCCTCGGTCAGTGATGGTGGAGGTAACCGTGGTGTCTAGTCCATGCCGAGACCTTCTTTCTCCAAACGTATAAATAAATCAACATGTTGAACGCCTGGAAACCGACACTCTGCTGCACAACCGGCAGATTTGTTTACACTCGCAGTTGTTTTGCGTTACATGCACCAGATATCCGACAAAACAATATTTGAATATGTTTATAACTAAAGAATACACAGGAGACACACTATTTGAAAGTTTAATAAAATACCAGTGTTTTCACAGATAGCAATTTTACGCTGTAAGAACATTTTCTTAACATTTGCATTGCGTAAGAAACATGAATGTTGAATCATGAATCAAAAATGTTATTTGAAAAGTTTTAGGAATATTCAAAACGTCCAGTTTTTTAGATGTGGTATTACTGTTACTATTATATATAATATTAAAAATGAAGTAAAAAACGTTTTAAATAACTTTGAGACAACTTTTGGAGAACGTTATATATAATATGGCGTATATATATTTATATATATATATATATACGCCAATATTTTGAGAACATTCCCCGTTAGCTGGGTTTTGATTGATGGCCAAGGCCCAATTTCAAGAAGTTCTGGAGCTCTCTGTGCAGACTCACAAACAATCCCCATCACAGCCTGGAAGAAAATAACCTGTTTCCAATCTATAGTGCTGGACTGAGTCTCTGACCTGTGATTGTATAACATCTTAAGATGTTATCGTGGGAGGACCCAGTTTTCACCTACAGCTGGATAATACAGACATGATGACACAACACAAGCTTCTAGAACAGACTGCTGTTTTTATTAGTGTCGTGGTTGTTTGATTCTACAGGCTCAGTGTAATCCTTTGCCAGAAGCATCTACTCCCACAATGCCATGTTCATCTCGCTGTGATGTGTTGTCTGAAAGGCAAACACATGAATCCAATTTCACGTTTAAAATGCATTTTATGTCTATTTAAATGCGCTTTTGTTTGGCTGAATGCAGACATATCTGTTCGAGTGTGGGGTTGCAGTTCTTCTCTGGAGCGTTTGTTTCAGAGTGGCTGGTTTTATTCCAGTAAACAACATGCATGTACAGTACCAGTGTCTTTACGTAATCAAACAAACGAGCAATGATGTTTCCTGTCTTTGCTAAACTGTCTTTCCTGTTCAACATACACAGGTATTAAAATGGCATCTAATTAGAACACAGAGCAGGTGTTTTACATGAGATTAATTGCATTTCTGAAAGCCATGCGAATGGATTCACTGCAACCCTAATGCATATTCATTGTTGGGAAGCTTGGGAATTTTGGGAAATTAGCAAAGGTGGATCTGGGATGAGGTGAGGATACAACCACCTTCTGGATGTCTGGATGTCTGGAACCACGAAGTCTGGATGTTCTTTCCTGTTGGGTCCATCCAGAATGTTTATAAAAAAATCATCATTGAGCATGTTAAAATACTGTGCGACTGTCTGTTTTTACAAAAACATAAACCTCAGAAGATTCATAGTATCAGAATACTGAACGTTGACCAAAATAAGTGGAAAATTTACCAAATGCTACAAAATTGCAGAATATGGCAGCTACAAGAATGTTCATATGTCAGGACCACAACCTCTGTTTTACTGCAATAATGAAGAAACCTCGGCTTTTACCGCAATAATGAAGAAACCTCTGTTTTACCGCAATAATAGAGAAACCTCTGGTTTTACCGCAATAATGAAGAAACCTTGGCTTTTACCGCAATAATGAAGAAACCGCAATAATGAAGAAACCGCAATAATGAAGAAACCTCTGTTTTACCGCAATAATGAAGAAACCTCGGCTTTTACTGCAATAATGAAGAAACCTCTGTTTTAACCGCTATCTGATTCAGTATTCTGTTGTGCTCAGAATAGCAGAAGCCATTGTTTTTCTCCACCTTTGGTGTGGGAGAGCACCTCTGAAAGGCTGGAAGACTGCACCAAATTAATTCTTAGAGGAACCGGAGAACATGTGCTGGGTGTGCTGAACATCAGAGAGATGCCAAGCGTGAGCTTTTCCAGTGGTTTGAAACTGCACTAAAAGTTTGCCTTTGTTAAGTACGAGGGAAGTTTTGCGTCTCGTTTCACCTCAGGCTTGCTGAGGAACTTCAAACACTGGCAGCTGAAAAACAGGTAACAGTGCCAGCAGTTTCATTGTTAAATGTTTATTCATTTATTTTTTAAGAAGCTTGCCATGTGTGAAGATTAAACGGAGAATTGCTGACAGCAGGTCTTCTCGACCTCATTTAGAAATCAGTAATCAGTCATGGAATGCCGTTTAAACTAACATGTAATGGAATTTTGGCCTTTACAAATTCATTTACAGTATATGTGTCGTTTACTGTAAATGTGTTTAGGATTATGTGCTACTGTTGCTTTATACAATCCAGCTACAATGTTAGGCTGTAAGAATATTTAGTACCAAAAACGTTAAAAATGTAAATGTTTTAAAAACATTTTAAAAACATTTTTAAAAACACACATTTTTAAAAACAAACGTTTTTTTAAATGTTTCACTGACTGAACATATTTTTCTATAGAGTTAAAAAATTTCTACTGTTACTGCAAAAACTTTTTGATAAATCGGAGAGAACTTTTAGCATACGTTAGCCAATGTTCTGAGAACGTTCCGTGTTAGCTGGGAACGACTATAGAACTAAAACTTATAACTATATAACTAAAACGTCATTGGCTGATAACACGGTAAAGTTTTAATTGAAGCTGCCATATTGCTCTGACAACTGGGCCGCGAGCTTGTGTCGCGTCTGGCTTTGAGTCATTACTGCTGGTTCAGGTTGTGATGTGACGCTGTTCATTTTCACTCTGTGTGTTTGGGGAATTTAATGGTACAGTAAATGTCTGAACTCTGGTGTGGAAGTCAGAAAGTTATTCCACACAGCTACAAGCATAAATGTCAGTGAACAGAGTTGTGCTCGTTAATTAAGCACTGATTGCCGTACAAATGGCTTACAGCCTCATTTGACTCCATATGAGCGTCTCCCTAAACAGACATTACTGCAGACGACTTATATTTCCACAGCCGTGCAAAATGATATTGCTAAAGATCTCCATTTGTTTTCCCTCAGTTTTCCCATTTCGATTCTCTAAACGGCATAAATCAACCGTTTCGGAATGATGTAACTAATTTCCTAATACTTCCATCACTGTCACAATGAAGCAGAAATTAAATGAGAATCAATGATGTAACCCATTAAAATAAGCAATAGAGGAAAATATGTTGTTTCAATAATAACACATAATGAAATGTTATGAATAATTCTGTCGCACAACACTCGGACAAATTTGTGCCGATTTAACCGAGTTAAGTTACCCTGATGTAAAGCTAGTCAGTTTAGTAAGATGTTGGACATGGTTAACTATCAGAGCGGCTAGTAAAGGTGATTTTCTTGTGTTGCTAAGAACTTTGTGATTAAATAATGTAATACATCTAAATCAGTTTCTGTCCTCATTTACGCTATTTTTTTAATTAGTCCCTTGACGCTAATGAGTTCCCCGAAGTTAAGACTTTACTTGCCAACAATATAATACATATTTTGTTATTATGTAATTCTTGGGAAAATGACATAGTTCTTTTAGATTAGTGCTGAAACAAAACCTACATGCTCATTAAATGTTAATAATGAGTGCGAGTGACATTTAAAATGAACACTGTTGACATTTACTTGTAAACATGTTTTGAGAAGCGACTGTCTGTTTTCGGCAGGCGTCTCGGCAGGTTTGCCAGCAGACAAACATTAGCTCACTGTTTGTCCAGAACGTGGACAACAATGTGTTTCACTCGATACCGACGTCTGTAGAACATTATTGTAATGTTGTTGGAAAGTGTTTTCAAAGCCGAATTTTCTAAACTCGGATATTTATTGCCTCTGTGAACGTTAGAAATGCATTTTAATTTAGTTTTCATCACGTTAATGTTTTCGTACGAGACCGTTTACTGCGAACGTTTATAGTTGATTTTTATTGAATGCTCGTGAAGAACGATTTGGACGCACAAACGAATCGCCGTAAAAGGCAGAAATGACATCGTTAAAGCATTTCTCCTGACTTTGATACGCAGAATCTATTGAATGCAGATAAACAATGGGCTGCCCATCATTATAGAGAGAGAGAAAGAGAGAGAGTCAGATGGAAAGAGAGCAAGAGCGAGTCTCTCTTGTGAATGCTATAGCTTTGGATTTTCCATCGCCCAGAAATGTGTTGAGAGGAGATAGTGCTTTCTCATGTTATCTGCTGCTGGACGCACGGCCCGCGCGGCCATTTTCCTATTTCTCACCCGTGACCCAGCGGTCACCTTGGCTTTTTACAGAGCTTTTAGGAAAGAGAGCTGTCCTGCCATTTCTCTCGCACAAATGGATGGGGAGGGAAGTTTTGCTCAATGGTGCGACTTTCACAGTCATTCTGTCTGGCTGGAGTCAAGCGATCGAGGACGTGTGATGTCAAGATGCACCTGCAAAAGGCAGAATATATATGGGCTGTGATTTAATGTGTTTATATAATAAAATGACTATATTTCTTTTTGAAAAAGTGACATCACTAAAGCTGCAATCCGTAACTTTTGCCTCTCCGCTGCCTTCTGTGTTTGAAACATAAAACAGCGAGTTACTGTACGTACTTCTCTTTATGTATGTTGAAGTCAAAAGAAGCCAAACTGATATTTCCCAGGGAATCGAACCCGACCTGCTTAAATTATAAATCATTTTATTAAACTTATAGTTACGAATTGGGATAGGGAGTTTTGAACACTTATCTGTCATGTACTTGCACAGTAGCTGATTTTTGTTCATTTTCAACCAAAACAAAGTTACAAATTGCCACTTTACAACATTACCGCAATCTTAATCTTGGAGATAGATATCAGTGTGCTTGTTTATTGTACTGTATATACATCAGCAACTCAAAACAACCGTAACAGTAAACGATACAATGGTCTGAGGGAACATAACACTGGACATATGGACAGATGTGTTTGCTGAATGGATGTGGACTGTAGGCCAGAATTAGACTTTAATTCAATGATATAGACTTAAAACAATACGTTTCCTTCTAAAGCCAACATCAGCAAATATTAACGTAAGCAGTGATTTCACATTCATTCATCTTTATATTATGTAATTAATTTGTTTCTAATCTGTTGACAGGCCAGAGAAATGTCAAAGGAAAGACACAGAAAGACTGTTTTATATATCTGTGTTATTTAGAGCAGATAAAGGGCAGCGGTATCGCTGAGGTCCGTCTCCAGCGCTCCCCTCTTGAGGTTTGGGTTAGTTCTATAATCTGGGTCAAAGTACTAACAGCTGAGAGGGGCTCACACATAAATCATTTCTTACGCCTCTCTTCCTCATTACACTCTCTGCTGATAAAATTTCAGAGGCCTCCACATCTCCAGCTGACCTTAAAGGTAACGCTGTGCCTTGCGGCAATGACAGAATCTCACTCAACAGGCTAACCTTGGAGGATGTGCCACATAACTGAAGGCACACTGAGATTTGAATAAGCATTAGTCACTCGTGTTTGGCGAGAAGTCAGACGGAGACTTGTGGGAACATCTAACAACACAGAGCAGAAAGATATGGATGGACTGCACATTTTCAATGCAAGGTCAATGGCTCAGTTCCAGTCCTAGTAAGCTGCCTTGCTACAATTTTAGGTTGTAAGAACGTTCCCTAAATGTTTGCTAAAGTAACACAAATCATAAAATGTCATTTTATTTTATTTGATCCATTTATTTATTAATGAAATACATTTATTTTCTGAAGAAATATAGACCAAAAGCTTCCATGGCACGGAAATGAATCGCTCTCTCTCTCCTTTTCTCTCAGTAATGCACTTCAGTTCTGCCGTTTGTTTCCCTCATGCAGTTAAAGAAGCTGGCGTTTGTAAGCCATTATAGAATTTGCTTTGAATTCAGCATCAATCCTGCGCTTCACACAGCTTCCAACCTGAAGCTGAGCCACCTGTACAGCTGGTGCCTGCTGCAGTTTGGACAGCGCCCAAATCCAGGCTGGATGCCGGATTTATTTGTACATCAAAACACACGTTCCACAGATCTGCACAGAAAAGCTGTGGCTTCAGCGCAGGAGAACAGCTAAAAATACGCCGCCACCAAGATTCGGGATGGAAATATAAACAAATGTTTGTCTTTTATCTGTAGTCTCTGACATAGGCTTAAGTATGGGAACTTGAGGAGATGTGAAGAAACGTCAGCTGCTTTGGAACAGCGTGGGCACACGGAAGGAGATCCTTCTTCTGCGTTGTCATCAGGTTCTGGAGAACAGGTGTCCACACTCTGCTTGCGAACTGTCAATTGCACAATGTTTTCTTTTACAGAAATTCATCCTTAGCTTTCCCCACTTGCTGTGAAGAACGAAACACAAATAATTTTGACTAAGCAGGTTTTAGGGAAAACCCTGACTGGATACTTTCTGTTCGATAGAAGCGTGTGTGTTTCGCGTCTGACATTGTCAGCAATAGTTGTACAATGTTTTTCATGTGTTTTAGTGAAGATTCTGCAGTTACAAGCTTGAAGTCTCTCCAGAGGCTTTAAGAATGTGTTGACGAGCATAACTGATGTCAGAAGATGCCGTTTTAAGATTTACAGGCAGTCAGTGTATTGAGAAATGAACTTGTTCTGTATTAGTGCACGATAATGAAAGCATACTGACATACTGTTCAAATGAACTGTTATCTTTTTTTCTGTTTTTTTATTAAAGCAAATTTCCAGCTAACAGGGAACAGGTTGCAGTTTTTATTATAAATGATTCATCCATGCCGGTAATGATTGATCCATTGTTTTTTTAATATTGATATGCCCTCGTAATCTTTACTTTTTCACTTAAAAATCTAAAAATGTACTTTCCCTCTGGAAAGGCCGACATTCTCTGGTGATGTCAGTCTGACAGCTTGGGCGGAGCCAGAATCGTTAACCACTCCCCTTCAACATTCGTCTGCTGTGCTTTAAAATGCCTGCTTTCCTAGATCCAGTCAGTTCCCACTTCCTACTGTAATTCTCTAAACAGTAGTTAAAGAAAACCTTCAGGCTCTGGACTGATGTGTATGTTGTTTAACTGTTTAACTGCTAATAAAAATGACTCTTTTTTAGTTTATGGTCATGGGGAGTTATGTGCAAGCCGCAAAGAATCATAATTACAGCTTTTAATTGTTCCATTTGATTATTTTGAAGTACTAATAATAAATAGCAGTGTTTAGTCAGGACCCTGGGCAGTTTCAGATTATTAATCAATGCTTTCATACGAGCATAGTCAATTACATAAGTCGTAAATCATAGCCTTTTATTTCTTACCACTGCAAACACGGAGAAGCAGACGTTGTTTTCCTTTTTCTCAAGCGTGTTGTTGATTGCACATTTTCCACAAAAGACTCTTGATCCTTTACCTCATTGTGTTTTGGGCTTGTAAATAAGCCTTATAGCACATTTTGATAAACGGGCCTGCAATGCACAGATTGATTACCACAAAGAAATTCATTTAATTAACAAAATGGAGCTTCTTTCCACATAATGTCCATCTACAGGCGGCGCGTCTTATCATCTGAAGCCGGTTCTCTTTCCTGTATTTCTGTTCTTTTGTTGGAGAGAAAAATCTATTTAAGTGGCTGAAGCTTGACACAAAGCGAGAGCAGAGGACTGTAGAATCTGCAGCCTTAATTGATTATTTGTGCCGAGCTGTATATCAGCGAGGTGCAGCATACCCCTGGGAAATAATGTAAAACAGATAACACAATCAAATGTGGAAGAATTGCTTTCTCTTGCCGGCTTTATTAATCTGTTTCTCTCTTAGTCAAAATGGCTTTTTTCTCCTCTGTGCAGGTTTTTGCATTATGGCGAGGTGCGCCCCTGCATCCTGAGATGCATACAGCTATAGCTGACCGAAGTATTATGAAGCTGTGGATATGAAAGCTAATGTCTCACGATTGCAAGATTAGCTTAATTTTTGGTCATCCCTGCAAACAGGGAAAGTTCCCAGAACATTGGCTAACATTCAAGTTCAGTTCTTTAACAGTTATCAAAAGATCTTGCAGTAACATTAATAGAACAGAACACTTTTTAAAATGTTCTAAAATTTATAAAATGTTTTTGTTACTTAGAAATGGAAACGTCAGGGAAACATTCTTACAACCTAAAATTGTTAGCTGGGACAGAACCCACAAAGAAAGTTCAAGTTGCTTTATATAACTTTTCAAAACACATTTGTTATTTTTCTAGAACGAAAATGCTTGTTTTAAAATTAGAGGCTTAATTTGTTTCACAACTGAGCGCTGAGAAAATGTACAGAGTTTTGTATTTTGGGCTTAAAGGATCAGGCTGTTTGAAAATATACCAAAACAGCTCGCTAGCTACACTGACTGCAAATTTACGCCAGTGGAACGTACACGCAGTGCCTCTGTCTGTGTGTGTGGCACTGAGTTCACTATTTATAGCTGTGAGATGTTGTTGAGTACCAGGAGTGTTTGTGTTCAAATCAAACTCGCGCCGAGTGTTCTCTAATTCCGCATTCTCTCGTACTGCATTTACATAACAGAAATTGCATAGCGCTTTCACAAACTTGCAGATATCCTTCCTCAAACATCTCCTCCAACTCTTGTAAACTGATTTGTTTTTCTTATTTGTGGGGTCTTGCTGCACATCAGACGTGACTGTAATTGCCTTCCTCTCAGCGGGGAGCGTCTTGTTTCTTATTCTGAAGATTATTCTCTATTTCATGCCACCAGCGCAAAGAGAGAGATGCACCCTGGGAGAAATGACATTCCTGCCATCTTGAAGGCGAGAGTGAAAAGCCGAGATCATTGGATAAAAGCTCCGCACGATACCGGCACGATGTTCTGTTTTGTAATGAATGTCTGTTTATAAGTGCGCTGTCTGTAAGTTTGGTAAAACCGTGACAGCTCGTATTAGCGAACGAGCTGTAAAGCATAAGCAAGCCGATGTTAGACATGGCCGCCATCTGGATTTTTCCGTTTTTAATGAAATCAACATTAAATTACTCTTTTCATTTTCTAATTGAGACGCATTATTTAGCACAGCAGTTTTGCTTTAAACGGGCAGTTTATATTGACTGCTAAAAAACGCTTGCCCCAGGAGGTGCAAGCGTCTGTACCCAGCTAACAATTTTGAGGTTGTACGAATGTTTCCCTAATATTTCAATTAAATAACAACCGTTAAAAAAGTTATTTTTAACACTCTATGAACATTCAAAATGGCCAGTTTTTAGACACAAAGTAAGAACCGAAGTTTAATTCTCTAACGTTTTTAAAATGTTTCACAAACAGCTTAAGAATAATACTTTTGATAAGATATATAACGTTAACAAAAGGTTATACCTATGTTATTGCAAGAACGTTTTCGATAACTGTGAGGCAACCTTAAGAGAACGTCAGCCAACATTCAGAGAACGTTCCCTGTTAGCTGGGCACTTATTTGCGTCCGCACTGCTTCAGATGAGACCTCTGCAAATGTGAGATCCCTGACAGATGTGTGCAGCTCAAAGACGGGCCTGTCTGAGGTAATTACTCAATAGAGCTCCAGGTTGGTGCTTTTCCCTTTTATGAACTAAATGGTCGGCTCGTGTTAAGGAAGAGATGCATTCATTATTAAATTCTTTGTTTTTCCGCCCTTCCTTTGCTTTTAAAGCTCAGGATTGATTTTGTGTGTGTCAACAAGCAGAGCTCTGTGCATCTGTGAAAGCAGGAGAAATAACCGCAGCTCAGCTTAATACGTTTCTAATGGATGTTTTATTTTTACCCTGAGGGAACATCTGAAGTGTTTGGACACTTCACGAGGAGATCTGAGAGGGCGGAGGAATACCTGAGAAACTGAGGTTGCAATTAGCCAGCTAACAGGGAATTTTCTCAGAACGTTGGCAGACGTTCTCTGGCGGTTTCCAGTAACAACCACAAGAAATGTTTGGAAAATGTTCTCACAACCTAAAATTGTTAGCTCGCTAGTTGTGCCAGAGAGTTAAAAACACGTAAAAATCCATTTTACGCGTCTCCTCGCTTTGTTCAGGAGAACATTTTTATTGAATTTTCACTTTTGCTTCATCAGAGTTTAAACTCTGTTCTGTGCGTCTGCTTTAGGCTCTAAAATTAATTCGCTCTCAACTCTCACTCAATACAGCAACTTAAAGAGAATATTTTTCATTGACTTTAACTTCACAGAGTTCTGCTTTGGCATTTTGTCCTCTGTTCTATTTTATCACTTTATTTATATAACATACATCAGTTGAATGCGCAGTTAGTGTGAGGTGTTTTCTGTGGGCTGTTAGGACTCTGCTGTGGTTCTTCTGACTGGTACTGAAGGATAAAACGGGTTTTCTGACTGTGTCCTTCACTGTCACTGCAGAGGCTGAATCAATCCAAGCTTGATATTACTCCACATAAACATTACATGAGTCCACCTGCACGCCTCCAAATGCAAAATGGTTTGAACCGCAGCATTTAAAAGTCAGCCGCTTGTGTAATTAAATCTACAAGACAATTAATGCTGTATGTGTACAGTGCTGTATGAGTGGTCTGGCAACATTATGTTTTATTGTCCACTGTTTATTCTGTTAAAGCTGCGATCTGTAACTGTTTTTGGTTAAAAATGAAAATCTGTTATTGGGCGAGTACATGACAGATCAGTGTTCATCTCCTTATCTTACCCTGATTCACAACCGTAAGTTTATCATAACGATTTATAATTTGAGCTGTCAGGTCCAATTTCATTGGAAATGTATGTGTGTAAACAGAAAGAAGAAAGTTACAGGTTGCCGCTTTAAAAAAGGATAAAGATTTAATCGTGGGAGAGTGAACATGTTTTTTAATGCATGATATGCAGGTGCTGACATCTGCAATTGTCTGTAGTTATTGTATTTGTACAATAAGCGCAAGCAATGCAGTTTATCAAAGTGAGAGCACGGTGTTCTCCTGGGTCTTAATAAAAACACCTTTGACAACAAACATGTTGGTCTTTAATATGTGATTAAAAGGGGAATAAAGTAATACTTGTGTAAACGCTCATATGCTCATCTGAATGTGTTACTACTATTAAGCACAAACAGGAGACTCATAGAAAGCTGGTCTGAGAGTCCCCAGATGTAACGGATCGGTGGTGAGCAGGATCAATACACATTTGGTCATGGAATCTGTTGTGAGGTTATTATATATTCCATTAGTGGTTTCAGGAGCTTATCCACAGCCCTCAAACATGCTGCTGTGATACTTACATAGACACCCAAAACTCTGACGTACCTCTGTCTGTTCTCCCATTACATTACGTAATTCGAGGTCAGAAATAAAAGAAGCCCTGTGGCTCACAGCAGAGCTGCCCCAGCTAACAACTTTAGGTTGTAAGAACGTTTCCCTAACGTTTACGTTAAGTAACAAAAACATTAAAAATGTTATTTTGAAAGTTCTAGGAACATTCAAAACATCCAGTTTTTTTAGACATTGTTTTAACGTTATTGCTTGGTTATAATAACATTATTGTTTTAGTCGTTTTAGTGCCGTAAAACGCTTTTAAAACAGTCCACTGACTACATATGTATAATGTTTTAAAAAAAACATTAGAGAAACATTGATGTAACCAACTAAAAGTTTGGAGCAGCTTCTTGTCTTGTGATGTTCTGCTTCAGTATCTTCTCTGCTGAGAGGAATATTTCATGTCTCAGATGCTTCTCCCAAAATTGCTTTAGGAGAAATTAAAATAGAAACAAATGAGATCATTGTTAAAATACATTAAAGAGTGTGGAGCTGTTAATGTAGGTTATTAAACAATGTAGCTACAGTTATCTGGATTTGGGTAAATGTGATGAGAAATGTTTTGGTTCATATTGAACTGTTTAATAATACGATTCGCAGAAGTTTGATTGCAGACTTGGTAAATCTGAGCTCAATCTGAGACATTGTTGAGATCTCATCTGAAACTCTAATGGAGACCTAATGGAGATGTGTGAGATCTCTGTGTCTAGAAATATCTGAGACACTGGAGACCGAGCAAAAGTTTTAATTTGCTCTCATTTAATCTTATTGATGTCTTGGAGAAATAATTGAGACATTAAAGAGATCTCATTTGTGATTTTCTTTTGCTGTGGCTTTGTGTTTTTCAGATTAGACCGGTAGAGATTTCATCATGAGACTGGCGTTAAAGTATCTGGACAAGATGAGATGTTTCCGGAAGCGCTCCACCATTCCTTTCCTGGTGGCTCTGATTACCTTCCTGCTCTTCATCAATCTCTATATGGAGGATGAATACGTGCTGGTGAGTCTTCTGTTGACTTACAGCAGGTATATTCACAACTGGAACAGAAAACAAGACAACCGTGGTCTTCCAGCAATCTGAGCACTGCTGTTACATGTGGTGTAGCGTTCGTTATCTCTGTTCTGAGAAGTCATTTTGTTTATATGCTTTAATTACCAAATGTTGCGTGTGAGGCTGCCAGTGTTGTGCTGTGCATGTATAATTATCAGCGCTCGGGATGCAGCGTGTTTAAAATTTCATGATGTAGACGCAGCCCAAATGCAAGAGGCACATGAATAATTCATGAGGCCGACTTTATGATCAAAACTTTGTGATCGTAACATGTCGCGTGTGTTTGTCTGTTGAATTATTCAAAAGGGGTGCCCGTTTTTGACGAAGTGACATCCTAAATAGCCCCCGTTTAATTGAAATACAAACACCATTACCGGCAAGTAAATGTATTGCGGTTGCACGCATGCTAAAAAGACATTGAAATATATTTTATTGTAATGCACTGTAATTTATAGCTAAACGAGGGATTTATATAGTTGAGAAAGTAATTTTGTGTGTACAATTAGTTATTCAAAGCACATTTTGATGATATTACACAAGAGTGTGCAATAATGTTTGTTATGAACCACAGTATTTATACTTGAATGCAGATGCAGATTTTCCTGTATTGGGAACGCTGTGTAGCTCTTCCACTATCTGATAGAGATGGTTGTGGATCTTTTAAAAATCCTGCACGTGCCGTGATTTATGGATGTGTTTTATTGCTGTGTTTTTTAGGAGGAAGATAAACGTCAGTTGCGAGAGACCTCAATGCATCCGCTGAACTCTGACAGATATGTTCATACCTTCAAAGACATCACCAATTTTTCTGGAACCATCAACGTGACTTATCGGTATCTTGCTGGAACACCATTACCTCGAAAGAGTAAGAACTGTTTGTACACCATCCCAAGCAACAATTTTAGGTTGTGACAATGTTTCTGTAATGTTTCCATTGCATTTTAAAAACATTATTTTATCGAATGTTCTTGGACTGTTCAAAATGTCCAGTTTATTAAGCATGGTATTATCATTACTGCTTGGTTACAGTACAAGAACGTTCCACTAACAACTTAAGAATAACATTTATATATATATATATATGATGTATTACATTAACAAATTTATACTAACATCACTCCAAGAACTTTTCTGATAACTTTGAGAGAACTTTAGCCAGCGTTCTGAGAACGTTTCTTGTTGGAGCTGGGATATTACTCATTGTAGTAAGGTCAGAACATTTCAGTTCACGTGCGTCATGATTTTTCTGCTTTTTGCAGAATATCTCACCATTGGATTGTCATCTGTAAAAAGAAAACGTGGAAACTACCTGCTGGAGACCATCAAGTCCATTTTTGACCAATCCAGCTACGAGGAGCTGAAAGAGATTGTGGTGGTCGTCCACTTGGCAGACTTTGACCTGGCGTGGTGCGAGAGCCTGGTTCAAGAAATCACAAGGAAGTTTGGACACCACATCATTGCGGGGCGGCTGCTGGTGATCCACGCTCCAGAAGAATACTATCCATCTCTGGACGGACTGAAGAGAAATTACAATGATCCTGAAGATAGGGTCCGCTTCCGTTCCAAGCAGAACGTCGATTACGCCTTTCTGCTAAACTTCTGCACCAACCTGTCTGACTTCTACATGATGTTGGAAGATGACGTGCGATGCTCTCGGAACTTTCTCACCGCGCTGAAGAAGGTTGTGTCCTCCAGGGAAGGATCTTATTGGGTGACGCTGGAATTCTCCAAACTGGGCTACATCGGGAAGCTGTACCACGCGCGAGACCTCCCCAGACTCGCCCACTTCCTGCTCATGTTTTATCAGGAGATGCCATGCGATTGGCTGCTCATCCATTTCAGAGGCCTGCTGGCCCAGAAAGACGCCATCCGCTTCAAACCTTCTCTGTTCCAACACATGGGCTATTATTCCTCCTACAAGGGGGCCGAGAACAAACTCAAAGATGATGACTTTGAAGAAGACTCCCTTGATATTCCGGACAATCCACCTGCCAGTCTGTACACAAACATCAATGTTTTTGAGAGCTACGATGCTGCCAAAGCCTACAGCAGTGTTGAGGAGTACTTCTGGGGTAAATCTCCATCCACTGGCGACTTTTATGTCATCGTGTTCAACAAGGCAACAAAGATCAACAGAATGAAGATCGTCACAGGAACGGATGATCGTCAGAACGACATCTTGCATCACGGGGCTCTGGAAGTGGGGGAGAAACTAGTAGGAACTAAGAAGGGGAGGCAGTGCTCCTCCTACATAACTTTAGGGGAGTTTAAAAACGGAAACATTGAGGTGC
>JAZGTJ010003421.1:0-35571 GCA_036877575.1 Botia almorhae | reverse complement strand
CCAGGGATTGCACATACTCAATGTATAGTGATCAATGTGTGGTATAATGCAATGTAAGTCGCTTTGGATAAAAGCGTCTGCCAAATGCCTAAATGTAAATGTACTAAGAAAAGCCCCCAGATGGAGACATCTTTGTGGCAGAAAAGGAAAGGAAAGGACGTGACGTGAGGCCAACTATGTTGACCCATACTCAGAAATTGTGCTCTGCATTTAACCCATCCAAGTGCGCACACACACACACCGTGAACACACACCCGGAGCAGTAGGCAGCCATTGCTGCGGCGCCCGGGGAGCAGTTGGGGGTTCGGCCTCGCTCAAGGGTTCGGCCTTGCTCAAGGGTCTCACCTCAGTCGTGGTATTGAGGGTGGAGAGAGTGCTGGTAATTCACAATCTCCACCTTCAATCCCTGCCGGACCTGAGACTCGAACCTGCAACCTTTGGGTTACAAGTCCGACTCTCTAACCATTAGGCCACGTTGGTGTTACATTTAGAATAAAGAATAATGTTTGTTTTTTCCAAATCATTGAAAATAAGGTTAGCACTGTCAGAGATGGGCATAAATATGTGAAAAGTACTTAAAAATAATTTTTAAAATAAAAATAAAATGTATGTATCAAATGTATCAAAATAAAATACAAAATCTTGTTGGACTTTAAGGCTGTTTGTACAGGATATGTAAGTACAGGGTAAGTACTCCAATACCAGAAAACATAGAAAATGTTATATTTGTGTGATGTATTGTGAACAAATTAAACTTAAAGATAATTGTTTTTCCACCTGAACTCAACCAATTTAATTTTAAATATTTTTATACAATTGGAAGCAAATTTAGAAATACAACCTAACATAGTCTAACAATTTTAAAATGTGTTTGGGACTCTCACAGTTACGGCAAATGCTTTTATACAAGCTTCCCCATTTTATGCAATCTCCGTGGTCCAGCAGGAGTAATTTGCAGGGCAGTGCTACAGCAGCTTCAGCAGGCATGACTAAATGTGTTAATTTTTTATTGTGCTATTTTTTTAAATAATTAATCGTACTAAATTAACATCCCTATTAAAACTGTTTGCGCAGCCACATAGGGCGTAAGCTGACAGCTACCACATTTTGGTAAACAAAGTTGCGCAAACAAAACTCAGCTATGGGTAAAAGGCTCCTCGGGGGAAGAAGTAGTCAAAAATCTGGATTCTACAGAGACACCCAAAAAGCATCTCCCATGTCCTTTCAGCAGGATGAGCAGGAGTTTTGTTCTTTTCTACTATTCCTGTCCTTTCAAAAAAGAAAACAAAGTTTCCCCTGAGTTAAGCACTCCACCACAAACATCAGCCATTAAAATTCTGTCAACATCAGCTGACAGGATCTAAAACCTTCTGTGCATTTTTCCCTCAATCTTTCTCTCTCCTTGGCTCTCAATGGGTGAGTTCTTCATGTGACTCTGTCTGTTCAGATGGTTGGAGTATTGTAAATCCCAGTTGGGTATCATGAAAGCATTTCCTGATGTGTCTTTGATACGCCGCGTGCCAACAGACGTCTGTGGTTGTGTCAGGTCATCATTCTGCTATTATCTGTCAGGGGCATTTACCCCAACACCATCCTAAATAATTCAAGCATATCAGTGGCCCTCCTTGAATCTTTAACAGGCTTTTCCTGGGGCGAAACCTAACCCTGTTTCACCATTGAAAAATGCACTTGATGGCTTTATAAAGAAAATATCTTAATGGAGCCAATAAAACATGGAAATGGAAAAATGTATAAGGACACATCAGGAAAATCCAGGGATGATGGGAGAGTAATGTTATTTGTTAATAATGGTGAGATTAGTGTAAATGTTTTATTTCATAAATGCATGAAATGTTGAAGAGATAAAAATTACATAAATATCCAAGAATGAGCCGTTTTAACAACAGCATGCACTTTATCAGGCATGAATTCCACATGTCTGTATAAAACCCAATGATTCATGGTATCCCAGCGTGATTTGAAAATGTTCCAAAGACCACCGTGTGTGCTGCTGTGGAGGTCTGGCCTTTTGTGCAAAGGAATTAACATTGTCAATGTCACAGTTTGATTAGTTATGCTGTAACTATTTTTGTCTATTTAGTCAGTCAAAATAAGCGCTCAGAGGGTGATAAGGGTTCAGGTATCACTCTGATAGGGGGATATTTTGTGATGACCGATTGACTGTACACTATCCCACCTATTACTGCTTGCTGCATAAGTAATTAGGTACAAAAAATTGGTTTGAGATTAAATATTTGTTCTGTGTTCCTTTTACTAACAGGGTTAAAAAAAATTCAGACCTTATCTAAAATGAGTAGAAAATCAAGCATATTTATATTTAGCTTGAACTTATGATTCCACCTGACGAGTAACATTTTGTTTGAAGGTTAAGCACCTGTTAACTGACCCTTTGCTGAGACTAAAAGTGAGACTGAAAGTTATTCATAGGAAGCACCATTAACATATGCCCAGTTTTTGGTACAGACAAAGAAGTCAAGATGGTGTCAAATTGCCACAACACTTCATTTCAACACAGCGCGCTGGTTTCTAAATACTTTCTCATATAATCATGATATCATCGCAGCCACTCCACCACGTGACCTATTTGCCCCCAGGAGTATGAGCTACCATTACTGCTATTGCCAACACAAGAGCGACATTTTGTCGTGCCCTTCTTCTCAATCCTGATCATACTTGTGTTTCCTTAGACCTGCCACCCTCTTGTCTCTTATTTTTCCTCCTGTGAACAAATTGACTTTGATCTCAGACCCTCCCATTTATCCAACAAGGCTTCACTGATTATAGTGCCTTCGCACCAGCTGGCCTGGCCTCCAAGAAATGCATCTGTATGCTCTAACAAAAACATAATTGCTAAAAGCCTCGAACTGCCAATTTGAGTAGGAGGGCTGCTACAGTTACTCTGGAACGCTTGCCAGGGAACATTGAATTAACCACTCCATGTCTCATGTATTCACCTCTACACACGTCTATACACACACATACAACAATACTTTTAGTATTCTTGTTGCACGCTCACATGCTGTCCTCTTTGCTGTCTGTCACATATGCTTTGGTCCTCAGTGACTTTCATACTTCTCTAATGGGAACAGGCGGTATTGATCAACGCATGAATGCTTAAGGTAGACTTCTGCTCTATAAAGGATTCTTGTATTTTCTTCATGCTATTTCCCTCTTCCTCTCCCGGTTGAAGTCTTTTTATGGATCTGAGACGCGGCGTCTTTGCGCATCCACAGGGGGTGGAACTGATATTCTGCAACACTACAATACCTGCTTACATCTTGCTTTTCATGCACTTCCTCTAGAGTCTGAAAATTAATAGTAACATTATCAGTTTCCGAATTGCCTGGAATAGCTGGAATTGTTAATTGTTTTGGCATTCTTATTAGACATTGAGGATAAATGTTGGTCATTCCTTTAGTCCACTTCACACACAGTGACAAAGTGACTGGCGGTCATTTACTTTACATGACGTTTCTGGTGACATAAGTAAACAGCGGGTGTTGACAATGTGATGTTGGCGTACCCAGCCACAGTATTGACAAAAGTTTACGTTTATGTAAATGAGCAGCAATAGATGCAAAGACAGTGACCTCCTGTGACACACTGTAGTGGAGTAAGGGCAAGATGGAGGAAGAAGTTTGTGTTACTGTATGTGATTTCACTATTTATATAATTCTGCCCAGTCTCTGTCCATAGGCAGGGATATAGTGAAAAATTATGCCTGAAAAACTGTCAGAAATAATTGATGTTCTAAGTGAGTTTGATTCATGCATTGATTCCGTTTATGATATGATGATATCATTATTCGCTACTGCAAATCACTTTCTTCTAACAAAAGTTCATATTTAGCAGCAAGCAAACCGATTCCTAGTCAAAACAGAATGACATCTTATTAGTTTCAGCAATACAGTACATCTCATTTGTAATCAGATTTTCAAATTTTATGGCTAATTTAGCAGCTCCGCCCACATAATGATACATCATGCAAATTGTTAGTAATGATTGGCTGCACTTTCCAAAAGTCAGCGGTAAACAGGTTGGAAAGATTGTTTGAACTTTGAGCATTACTTGACCTGCGCACGACAGGGCACAGACATATCGCTGTAGCTTTGATGCTTTGCTCCATATGGTTCATGCTGACATGAGCATTCAGTATACACCCACACTGCAAGATCTCCAAACCATTTTAAAGACATTAGGAAGATTAGTTTCAAGGTTTCAAAATAACATAATGAATTTAATTTAGACAAACTGTACAGAGATTTAGCTTAAACATAAGCTTTGGCAAATCTCAGGTCACAAGGTAAACCTTACTAGCCCAGTATGAAAAAATAACATACTAACAATCGCTGTGCTTGACGAGCCATGAGACTTTTCCACATAAAATATGAATTAAACAGTTTATAGATTTGAAATGTGTTGTTTGTGTCTTAATTGTCTTTCTAAGATTGTATATTGATGCAGTGATGGTCTCTGTTAAGTCATTTCACTAGCATATACAAGCGTGGCTTAAGTGTTAAAATACTATTTGAGACCCTTGAGTCTATATATTAGTTTAATTCAAAATCTTGTAAACTGGCTTATGTTATTAAGCATATGTGTGTGAGGGACATCTAACTAGGGTTTATTTTTTATTGGCATTTTCAGCTTTGTTGGGACCATAGGATAGCAATATAATCTTGCAGTTTGAATGCAAATTCTACAAAATGGGCTTGTTTGGCACTCCTGAGCTTAACACAAAAGCAGTTTCCTGCACTTTAGGAAAGCTTAAGTGTTTGCTTTACTTTTTATTTCTATACTGACAGTAAACAACTTATATAGAGAATCCTTTAATTCGGTCTGGTAAAAAAATAGCATCACTTCCTAACAACACCCTCAAAATATACATAACAAAGAATGTTTGTTCCGCCAGTGAGAGAATTCAATGCAAATAAGAGTTCAGGGTTGGTGGGTGGGTGGTAGGGCTCATCCTTCGTCATCCTCTGCAGAAACAATATGAAGAGCAACACTTCTTTTTAATCATCGCTATCAAAGCTGGCAAGCTGGCAATGAAAGCCAAGTGTGATGCAGCTCCAGGGCAGAGTAAGTGTTTGAGTATAACGTGAAGACCCAGCACTAGCCCATGGGGATATGAGGTGATTATTCAAGCAGCCAATTAGATGGCTGTCTGCATGTTTGTTACATCCAACAACCATTTAAACCCCTGAGAGTAAACACAGAGACTACAGCATCTCCATCTTTTTTTCCCCTTTGCCATAGGAAAACAGTTGTTTACTTCACATAGAAGGGGAAAACTGTATATTTAAATGACACAGTGAAAAGTTGTAGCCGTATGCTGCACATGACTAAACAACTCCTAGTTTCTGGAGATACAAGCTGCCTATAATTTAAAGCAGTTAAACTATAGTTAACCATTTTAGAAAGTAATTAGCCACTGCTATAGGTTACTACAGCATAGAGTTGTGTGGAAAAGTGGGTCTTGTGAACCTCTGTCTCTGCACTCCCATTGGTTGTTGCTGTATTACATCATTGTATGTTTGCATAAAGTTGAACTCTGCCCAGCATAATATTGCATCATCAACAGTTTTTCATGCACCCTCAATATTACAACTCCGTGAAAATGAATGAATTTACTTTGAAGTTTGTTCAACAGTTGCTTAAATCAAGCTTTGCCCCACATTACTCCACACTGTTTCATTTGGAATTGTCATCAGTGCATGTTTTTATGTTGTCTTTCATAAAACATGTTCTTTTTAGGAAATACTTTAAATACTTTTATTCTTCATTGCCAGATGTTTAGCACTTAATCACTGAAGTTTTCAAGCCATCTATCCACTTTTTGGGCATAAAACTTAAAACGTATAACAAAAGAGGATGAAATAGATTCTTCCGAAATGTCTTCATTATTCTTTTATGACCTCTCCTTCTCTGTCAAAAAAAAAATTATTATTCCGGTCATGAGTCTAGGCAATTACTTTTTTAAATATTTAATTTAGTCAGTGTAGCACTGACGGGGTGAAATTGGGTGTGTGCACGTTCTGTGTTGTCTGAAACATTTTTTGATGGAATATATTATTAATATTTTGAAATGGATAAATAATTCTGCCTGGAATTGTTGATGTGGACGCTCATCTGTGTTTATATGGGACAAATGTGTTTCATTGTCTCAGCAGAGCTCAAAGCAATCAGTGGTGTTGATTTGCTGCTCTGAATTCTGAAAAGCAGAAAAACTTCTCTAGAGGGTGGACAACTAGTTCACAACCAGAGCACTTCAGTGTGAACACCATGAGGATTTAATGACTTTGAATTAATTGGGCCCAGTGTTTGGCCTGTTAGGATCAATGTTAGGTTAGACCATTAGGTTTAAGCGTTTTGATGGATGGGTGGATGCATGGGTTTATTTGATCTATTAAATGATACATTGTCCCCAGTGGCATGTGTTAAACTTCTTAAATCCTCTCTCATTGTCTGGGTTATTTTTAGTCCAATGTAAAATCGAATTCATCCTGGTTAAAGTCATATAAAACACCATTTACTGTACATAACATTTAACAACCTTCAATGCTATTCTGTTCTTTTGGTATTAACATTTATTTAAATCATGTCATATGAAAACCTAATAAAGTATATATATTTATGATGTTAAATATTTACAATACAGTTAAAAGGACATTTGTGGACATAATTGGTTGGCATTGTTTTGAGATTTTGCTTATGTATTGATTTTTATTTTGGCATCTGAATATTTCTCAGAGGCAACTTCTCGGAGTCTAGAATTAAATTAATTAATTGGTAAAAGGTTGTTCATTCATAGCTGAGGAGATTTGATTAAGTTAGTTGTTTAATTTAAATATTAATTCTCAGATATTTCTTCTAAAATTACTTTGAAGAAATACAAATGAGACCATTTCTAAATTGATGTAGATTGTATGGCTAAAAAATCTGAGTTTGGGTATATTTGATGAGAAATGTTTGCATTCATATTAAAATCTTATGTAATATTAAATGGAGACTTGGCAAATCTGAGCTCAGTTTGTGACATTGTGGAGATCTTTTCTGAATCTCAAATGCAGACATTTCAGAGTTTTCTGGGTCTTTCTTGTGGGAGGCCCCTGATTGCTCCTCAGAATCACAGCAGAAATGAAGAGACATATTTCACCGTAATGTGTGTTTGTTTTAGCTTTACTTTTTATGAGTTCTGTCTGCAACATCTTCTCTGTGGGTTCCTTAACCACACGCCACTCCAGATACAAGATCAAACTGGACTCAGATGAAATCCAATATGGAGGTCATGGCAGGCTGGACCACAACACAGAGTACTTCACTGAGTCAATGGAATTCAACAATCGGCCCAACTCTATGATGGTATGTACAGAACATCATATGTTACCATACCATAGGCCACTCCTACAGTATACCCATATGAAATATAAAAATGTGTTAAACAGAACTGATAAAAGCATAATAAAGCATAAAACAGCATAATAAAGCACAACTTAATATCATAACATAGTTTCATGAAATTCCAGGAGGCTGTTAAACACACCTCTTTAATTTTATTTGTTTAAATAATAATAAATTAAATTAGAACAATAGAATGTAGCCTACAGGTATGTTTAATTAGATAAACTTTGTTTGAAGTTCTTATTTAGGTAAACATTCAGTAATAAAGAACAAAAAACTAATTACAAACAACAGATCAAATTAAACACATTAGAACAAGCATACAGATTCAGTAAACAGTGCTTAATTTTTATTAATTTTTTTCTAGCACTGTACTTTTGTCATCACTACACTATACCATACAATACACTATAGCTGTGTGGTATACATCCTGGGGGTGCTGTAGAAATTTTATTCATTTCATTATTTCCCTGTTTTTCCCAGCATGCAAAAGCTTTCCTTCTGACAAATGTTTGAACACTGAAAGAGCTTTGATTGAAGCTCAAGGCAAAACAGCTATATGTTTGAAAGAGGATTTTCTGATTGAACAGTAATGTACAACATTGTAAACCACGCTTAACCAGAATAATGTACAACACATTTCAAACCATGTAGTCACTACATAATGTTTTTGTTATTTGGCTGCCTTCTACTGTTTGCATTGCCAATATTAAGGGTTTAAAATGGGAATCAAGTGCAGTACTATCTTAAGTAGTCATAGCTGGGTTCATCGAGTAAGTCAGATTTCTCTAGCAGATAAGTTCATCTCTCTCTGGGCTCCAGCTTACATATTGTCTATTCTGTTTCCTGAGGCCCTATTGAAATTAAGTGCATAGCGTGAAATTTAAATCCCCCATTTCAGGCTATAGCTTGTGATGCAAGACATCGTTTTTAAACTCCTTCTTCAGCACCTCTCAATTTTTCTTGTCTTACCCCTCCATCTCCTCACCTAGGGGCCTGCTGACGATTTAATAAGATCTATAAAAATTCAAAAGCAAACTTTCCATTTTGCTGACTCCAGTTGTCAACATAATTTAGTAATTGTTAAGCAGAGCATGTGGCCAATCTTGATTCTGTGCATAAAGGGTGACAAAGACGTGCATAATTGATGTTTGTTTTCTGAGATATTCTCAATTGTGTGATCAGCTTGGGAAGTCTTGGAAGCATTGTTTGATTTAGCAGATTCTGGACCATGCTTTATTTAGCCTCATTTTGTTCCGACCCCTTGTGCCTTCTTTTCAATTTGTAGAACACCAATGGAGATAGCTTAAAGAATGTTTACTATGCACTTTTTTATACAATTGAAAGCATACAGAGTCCAAGGATGTTAACTTACAAAAAGCTCAAAAAAGATTATAAAATGTAATCCATAGCTATATGACAGCTATAGAAGACTTGGAATATAGACAGCCTTAATAAATCTAAGACATATAATAAATCTTGTGTTCCAAAGAAGAAAAAAAATTGTATGATTTGAAACCAACATAAAGTTGAGTAAATGATGAGAGATTTTTCATTTTTGGATCGGTCTCTTTAAAAGGTTAGTTCACCTAGAAATACAAATTTAGTGATATCATCTCAACCCACTGCTTTTGTAATGGCCAAAAATCATAAACTTTTCATTTTGAGTAAACTGTCTCTTTAAGCATTTTAGTACATATGAATTAAAAAGCACTCAAGAAAACCCCAAACCTTTTTGGTTTCATATTTTGTTGAACACAGAGACATTTGCAAATATCACAAAGATGGCTATAGAAATTCTTCACCACGGCTGCCTTTACTCGGCTGTTTATAGTCATCAGTCTCAGATTACTTGTGATAGCAGTTGTCATTTGTTATCTGATATAGGAGCAGGTCCTCTGATACTATAGCAGGCATCTATTCAAGCTGCATTATTTATGAATTGTATTATTTCATACTGTTAAACTTGAAAAACCAACTGTGGAAGAAAGACCTTGGTGCCTGTGGTGTGAAAAGATCTCAAGGTCTCTTGACGGAAAATAGCAGCGGAACGTTGAGCTAAATACATCATTTAAAGAAACTGACTCTGTGATGCTCTGTGATCTTTTTCTTTACATTTTCATATTCAGGGATGATTGCGAGACGTTAACTCCTAAGCAAGCATAAGTATTATTGCATACTATTGTTTAAAAACTTAAGTTAAACTTAAGCAAATCCAAAGTGCTCAGCCACAGTTTATTAACCGCAGAAACTGTTTTGATTTATGGTAAAGGATGGACACATCCTACAGTATATAATGGGGCCAGAGTATCATAGAGACTTTAAAGTGGAGTCTTTTGACTTGGATCATTAAGCAACTTCCTAATACAACCAGGCCACCACATAACTAACTCTCAGAACATATTAGTAACTGCATAGCAACACCCTGGCAACCCCAATACCGACCTAGTAAATTCATTTGATTTATAGTAGCTATACAGATACCATATGTTTATATGTCCTCATTTGATTTTCAGTAAAGCATTTTTATTGTCATGTTATGTGGGGGAAATAGGCTTAGTAGACTAGTAGGTACATTTAGAAGAACGATTGGGTCAGGAAAGTTTATATTTTATTTATTATATTTTAAAGTTTGTATTTTATTTTTTTCACAAGCGTCCCTAAATTCTGTTACAATTTCTCAGAAAACATGGCTAAATACAAGTAAACAAAAAAGGATATTTATATGTTTTTACTGGAAAACAAAAATAAAAGCTGATCAAGAAAAGGGTTTTGCAGTATGTATATATATATATATATATATATATTTGTTCTCATTATTAGATAAATTTTCGAGATATATAATACTGTGAATTTTTTACTCTGGCTTCATCCCCATATAAAGTGCAGTACAGCAGTTCTGCGCAAGACTTTCTGAACCTTGTACAAAAACTCCTCTTTTATCTCTCCGGAAAGCTCCAACTGTATTAAGACAGCCTTCATCAATTACACCCCCACATTCTCTTTTTTCTTTCTTTTCAATGCTTTATTAATTCAAACTCCACTATTTCTCTCCCACCCACTTTCTGCCAAATGATAAGTTTAGTTTAACAAGTATGCGACCTCTACCGGTTCCCTGTAGAGCATAAAAGGAGACGTTCAGTAGGCAGACAACAGGTGTGTGCTGAGGATCTTTAGTCAGATGTTGGTCCTTATATGTTGTAAAGACCAACTACAGCTACGCTGGCACGGCCACTTTTTTTGTGATTCTTGGTTGGGGTCAGGAGTGTATGATCACACCGGTGTGATTAGAACATTCAGTAGTCACGTGATCACCTGCTACATTCAAACTGTGTTCAAACCAGGAATTGGCGGTAAACGAGAGAGCGAATCTTTCAGTGCTTATTGTAAGACTTATTGTCTTATTGTTAATTATTTGTTAGCATTTTCAGTCACGTAATGTTTATTTGTTTCTTACATTTCAAATTATGCTGCACGATCACAGATAAATAGTAACACAAATACCAGAAATAAACATATATAAGTTCAATTTTAGCTCACATTTATTTGTATAGCGCTTTTCATATACATTATCTTCTACATAGCACTTACGTCTATATATTGCCTATACTTCTTATGAAACATATAATCACAGAAGTAATAGGAAAATATATATAGTTTATACATAACGGAGGCAAAACAAACCTTTCAAACAATGTGCGGTTATGTTTTATTCCTGTCAGTCGATTGTGTAGGTAATTATAAAGTTTATTCTATTTCTTTCTTTCTCTCAGTTCAAACACTTTTATGTTTCAAAATAAGTGAATGTTTTATATCCAGAAAGGTCTGTCTCCTGGACAAATCGCGGTGCCTGTGATAACTTACCAATTATCTAACATGATCATTATAAAAGTTTGCACATATTAAATAATCGAAAAATATCATTCGGAAAGATTGGAATCTTTCATTTAACTGTGTATTTAAAAGTTTTATAAATATTTTGTATGAAATATACATTTTTATTTAAGCTGCAGCGCGCCACTGTGTAACATCACACAACAAGCTTAGTGCATCTCCATGGTAACTGGAACCTGATTCATTACAAAATAATGGTTGCATTAAACAAATTCATGCCCGGGGGTCTGTCTGAGCATTTAGAACTCACGCGTGAAAGGGTTAATGGCTGCGACTTCAAAGTAGACTCGAGTATATGTAAACTTTCCCCCGTCTTTTCTCGTCTTTTATAGTCCATCATCTGTCTGAAAGCATTACGCAGGCTGACATACGGCTGTAATGAAGTGTCAGGCACATTGGGATCCATATGCAGCATTTTATTATAAATAGTGGTCAATCAGGCAAAAGTCGGCAACAGGCAAACAACATCAAAGATGAGACAAATGATGAACAATAGGTTGGGGCAGGCAGCAGATAAACGAGAAACGGTAAACAATCCAAATCATACACGGGTAATCAAACAGGGAAAAATGCTCAGAAATGTATGCATAGCAAAACAAGACTTTGCACAGAATGAATGAATAGTTCAGTTTAAATAGACCGGGTTGATTGTCCACAGGTGACCAAGGCAGTGATTATTTCCTGACGGGGTGTATGATGGGAGATGTAGTCTGGGGTGATGTCAGTATTCCAGTGATGGTCCCCTCTGTTGGCGTGGAGGAGGCAGAACCAGAGTTTCCTCTGTAACAGCGGCACTCTTAAACTGAAGCGTTCGGCAAAATCAGGTATTCAGCAGGGTGACTGCAGAGGCGCAGAGCAGAAGACAAGTGGAAAATTCTACCTTCCTTTCACTTCGCAATGATGAACAAATATAAATTTCTTGGCCCTGGCATCAGTTTGGTGTGAGCATCGACTTTCATGTCTGATTTTCTAAAGTTTAGTATGAAGTGAATTGTTTGAATTCCAATGATATTCATAAAACGCTAATTAAAAAATGCCAATGAGTCATCCCCCTCTTCTTGAGCTAATGAGGCTGCTTAGCTCTCTTCCATGAGAAAACTTGAAATTTTATAAATTAGATGAATAATGTCCAGCAATGTAATTTTTGCTTGCTTAACTGCATCTACTTGCAGTAATTGTTATTTTGTGTTATTTTATTATTTAGTATGATTTCAAGGTACCATAAAATAAATTGGACCGCTTTTTAGCATTTTGAGCCCCTATAATTAGTATATGTTTATTCTAAACAATTGCAAGTTTTGAGGTATAAGTGTAGATTTAATGTATATTAGATACGTAGGTACATAAAGAAAAATGTCAGTGAAGTTTACTCAAGCAAAACTTGCCTGCTTTATATTATGCTGTTATATATTATGCCAGGACTTTGCAAAATGTTCTGGGTTGTTAGTAGTGTTATGCAGTTGCTAGGGTTATTTTGGTGGTTGCTAGGTGGTTGCTTAATGGTGTTAAACAAAATAAGCCAACAAGCCTGTACTATATTGTGATCCCTTGATATGACTTAAGTCTGTTTAGAATTTTTCAAACTGTTTAATCGTCTGCTGGGCAAAATTGTAAGTCAGTTTACTTAAAGTAATAGCACACCTCTCCTATATCATTCAGGTCCACAGCACAAATGGTGTGGGACAAGTTACACACAGAAGTTTAATACTTTTAAAAATTAGGGGTTTGTTCATAACCGGGAGTATCAGCTACAGCAATATTGACGATTGTCTTGGCAAAAAACACAGCAATAGATTTTTTGATTCTGTCAGCCTACACAGTAATTATGCCCTATGTTCCATATGCAAATTACATAATAAGAAATCATCTTTTGTGAAATCATCTTTTTTCCCCAGCCAATCCACACCTGCCGAAAACAGGCACCAGGACACACATTCTTGTGTTAGATGAACTGAATTAAAAGCAAATGTTAACATTTTAATGTAAGCACTGGTGGCATCATGGTCTTCTGAAGGAAGTCGTTTGGGATATTGCTGAGATCTCTCTCGCAGCCAATGCCTGTACTATCAATGCAAGAAATATGAAATATTTAATATATGACTATTTACTATCGTCTATTTAGACACTGTTTTCATCATGACACCAGTGATACTACAAGTTCTATAGCCAATTTTAATGCCTAGTTACTTTACACCCACCGAGTATAAACTGACAAGATAAAATGGTGAATAATCGCAAAAATGCAAAAGTTTAAACAGCCCCTAGCTGGTCAGAGGACTGTGGACTGTAGTAGTGCCCATAATTAGCACATTTAATCATATAGAAAACAAACAATGGCTTTTAATAACTTTTTAAAGCTTTTTAAATGTGATCAAATTCTTAATCTACCATGTTATTTAGTTCATTTTTAATCAATTCACACCCTACAATTTAACAGATTCAGTGGAATACTCTTGGCTCACACCACATCTGCAGTGTAAAATACAAACATTTCATTTTCACCCTCAATCTCTGTATCCACTCACCATAAATCAGTACCCATCTAAAGTTTCTTTCTATGCTTCAGTCAAGAAGCACTTGAAAAGGAGGGACAGGATGAGAGACAGGTGTGCGAGAGTATTCACCAGAGACCCGCAGAACATGAGTTTTAGAGCGAGAAAAAGATGACGGATTGTTTTGGAGTGTTCTTATTTTAAGGTTACACAATGCAGCCATCTTCAGAAGGCCATGAGAAGGCTTCTCACAGAGCATTAAGACTTCCGACATCTCCCCGAGGCATGCAAACCTAGCATGTTCAGCGCATGATGTGCGCTGATCCAGTTAGCAAGAGCCCTCCGCGCCGCATCAGAACATCGAACTGCTCAAGCCCGTGACCAAAAGCCCTTCAGCTGCTGTTTTGAAACTCTGGATCTCACCAACCATCTGCAGGAACTCAGGTTCGACGAGATACGAGACAGGAATCCTCATTTTGTACGTCTTTGGTTTGTTTATGCATCAGAACGCAGGGCTCTATACCTTTCTAATGACTTACTGTCCTTAAAGCGGAGCTCAGCTGGATCTCTGTTGTCTCTGCATGGTAAACCACATGTGTCATCAAGGCCTTCAAACACCTGTTACTCTGTCCCTGCCAGCATTTCTTATATATATAACGAGCCTTGACAGGTTGTAATATTGTTTTTTTTTTACCAAAAAGTGGTTTTGAATATTTTATATATTGATTTGGAATACAGTAGACACTTGAACAATTAAACCACATTCAAAATGTATAAATGCTATTAGATATCAAACCTAGTGCTGCCATAACCCTCTGGATGTTTGAGATTACACTTGAAAAGTGTACATGTGCTTTTATTTCTTAAAAGCATGTTGGTTTAATCTAATGCAATGACATTTATACATATTAAAGAGAAGATAAACTACATACTACAACCAAATACTGCATATTATACACACACTTGTTTTTATGCCTTATGGGGACTTTACATAGACGTAATGACTTTTATACTGTACAAACTGTACATTCTGTCCCCTAAACCTCAACCTAACCCTAAAACCAACACTCACAGAAACCTTTCTGCTTTATTACATTTTTAAAAAAAGGATCATTTAGTATGTTTCATAATCCGTTTCCCCTCATCGGGACTGCTGGCTTGTCCTCCCAATGTAGGTGTGTGTGACTTTTACCATCCTTGTGGGGACATGTGGTATATATATATATACACACACTGTATGTGTGTAATTTTGTATATAACTATTTCTATCTATCATCTTCAAAATTACCTAACAGTTTTAATTACAGTCACATCTAATGCATCTTAATTTCAGCCATGTACAATTAATAGTAATTGTATCTCAATTAAGAAGTCGTCACCTTTCATTCTCATTTCATATTCCACACCACATGCGTTTAATCTGACACATCTATATTCACAAATCAGAATCTAATTTGAAGTGATCACATTCTAATAATGAGGTACATATTGCATTGGTCGCAATAATCAGCATGTGTGTGGTGCGCTGTAATAATGACATTAGAGATCTCTGCTGTTCTTTGTTAGAAGATTAATCCACCATTTGTCACCATTGTTTTGCATGGACCTGGAAAGTAAATGTTGTTGACACATGGAGACTGCGACGCAGTGGTAGCTTTTGTCTAGCCAGGTGCGACATTTCATCGCATTTCACTTTCTCTCTCCACAGCGGCGTGCCCCAGCTCTGCCTCCCTCTGCTGTGTCTGTTTAATTAGTCAACGATGTCTGTTGTCAGTGTTGTGGCGGGACTTGTTTGGCTCCTGCGGTGCTGCGCTGGTGTCGGAATTCACAGCGAGCAAACATGTTCTGAGCTGCTCGTTGGGTAAGGGAGGCTTTAAGATGCAAGTCCCTGAGTTAAGAATTCACTGAGTTTAAAATTCAACAGTGTTTTGAACCGCCCCTGATGGAGTGAGAGGACAGAGACTGGACAGTAGGGAGCAGGGAAGCCTGTAGACAATGAGTACAAATGAAACAAGTTTCTGTGGAGCACAGGAATGGATAAAGAGGGGTTTGGGTGGTTATCATAATTGAAATGTTACTTTGGTTGTACAGGTTTATTTAAGGTTGGAGCACTTTGTTTAATATTGTGCTATTAAAGAACAAACCTCCACATATCTGTGGTTTGTGCTTTATTTGAGAAGTTCGTTTTTTTAAATTGTAGCCACTGGATTGGCTAACAACTTGAGCAATTTAACTTGCAGATATTTTTTCTTTGAAGTAAACCTTGACAAACCTTGACAGAATCAACAGTCTTGGGCCTTATCTTTTTACTTCCTGCTGCCTAAGCCTGCTTTGAATAGTGTTAAGTCTTGTGTTTTCCAAATATCATAATTAGACCTCATGAAATGGTCGTATGAATGCAATTCTCTGTCCTGTGTTGACATACTTTACACTTGTTCTACTTGAACAAGAAGTTGGGGCATATTAAAGGCCTTGTCCTTGTCTTAAAAAAACACAACTAGCAACTTACTGTTGCTAATAGATGGCAGGCAAGGGTTAAAGGTTTGGCTCATTAGCAAGTTATCTGTCTGCAAAGGCATCTTGCTGTCTTGATAACTATTGAAAAGTAGCCATGTATTTTGATAAAAATACATTCATTGCATGCAGCACACATGCAAATGCATTCAAATGTTGTTCATTCAAGTAGATGTTTTGCCAGTGCCCAATTTTTGGAGTGCTCCCCTGAGCAGATGATGTCATAAGCATTTTTAGTCCATTTTCCTGAATGATAAACAGTAGATTTACTGTATCTAATATAAAGTTGGGCTGTAGCACACATACAAATGTTTTCCTAGATAAAATGTGATGGCAATAACAACAGCTGACCAAGAACTACCTTTAAGATTCAGTGCTGCTAATGTCTTCCCAACAATCCCTATTTAAATAAAATAATATTACCAAATAACCTGGGAAGCATTTGAGTTCTATTGATAGACACCACATAACTAAGGTTTAACTTGTGCTGTTTTCTTCATATCCTCTAATACTTTAGACTTTCACACTTTTTTGATGTTATGCATTGTTTTAAATATTACACTGCCTGAAACAAATGCTGAGTCCCTTTGATCTTTTTGTGTCTATGGTTCTTCCACTCTCAGGTTTACCTTCCCTGCAGAACCGCTATTGTTCTGGCCAACGAGGAAATCGATTACTGCTACTGAAACACAATCAGCGATTCACCATGAGATGGAAACCCAGCACACTTCTGTGACTCAGCCTACCACTACTCACACTGTGTCTGCCATTGTCCTTTCGAAAACCCATGTTTTCCATGTCAACCATGCCACCATTGAGGTCAAGAAAATTGTAAATGTGAACAATGTCATTTCTGTTTAATTAACTTTTTTGTTCACACACTAATTATTAATGAATTATTAAAAGTTAGTTGTAAGTTATCTTTACCTTAGATAGATATCTAGTCATTAATCCTTTACTTCTGTATTTGAAAATACAAAGAGGACTTGTTATTATGAAACAAACACAAAAATAATAATTAAAAAGACAGCTATAAATCTAAAATGGCTAAAATTATCCTCAAAGTGAATTCCTGAAATAACTTTGGACGTAAATTGTTTGCTTTATGAAGATGATGTTGACCTAGTCAATAAATAACTACTGAAATTACTTTCCAGTTTGTAAACAGAACTTTACTTTAAGTGAAATATTATCTTGACAAACTTGACTTTGGTCAGTATTATAAGCAATATATGCAATTTAGGAAGTTAAATACAATATAAGCATGGTCTTCTGTTTAATTTTCAATATGACACAAGCACTTTTTGACATTCTGTGTGTGTGATTTAAGATGATCTGTATTGATGTGCACCATTTGACCATTGGGCCATGTTCAAAAATAAGTTGCGAAAGATGTCTGTTTCATCAGTTTTGGGGTTTACTTATAGGACATGAGAAAGGTATGTATTTTTAATACATTCAAACTCACTGTGTAAAATCATTCAAAGAAATTATACTTTTTCTGTCAAGCTGTGTTATTCAGTGCCTTTTCACTCATAAAGTTTTGATTAATATTAGACTTGATTATGCAGAAAATATGTATAATAATCACACATTTATTTTTCACTTAGAAGACAATCATAAATTTGGCTAATTCACTGTCCAACTGCTTTTTTTGTCCCATATAAACATCTTTTTGAAGTTGTTTATCACTAATATGTTTCTCTGGGGCAAAGCAGATGTTTGTACTGTCTTATCATTTGTGTATTAAGGGCCATTTTGTTTTCCTCTATCAACAACAGCTTTGTTGCCTCAATAGAGAACTGCAATCTGTGTATAAAAATTCATCAGCGTTATTAGAAACCTTCAAGCTGTTCTCATCATTTTAAGGCCCACCTGTTGCTCCTTTAGCCTTGAAGAGGAGCCCCATGCTCCACGTTATGTGGTTTGAAGAGACCTAATTTGCCCCCAGAAAATTAGATGCCTACACAGAAGTAATTAGCCCCCTAATCTGCTCCTCTCAGAAACGATTTTCCAGGAAACATTTTGAACAAAAGTTCATTCCCACTGCTAGTTCTAAACCATTTTGGTGTACTCTAGAAATACAGTATTTTTTTTAATTGAACATTACACATTTAATTTTTATTAAATAAAAATGTAAAGCAATCAATTTCAAAGGCCTGGAGGTTCCTTGTGATGGTCATCACATTTTTGTGCAGTATTAAAAACTATGTGCCATTTCTGTGTGAAAACCATGTGTACTAGAAATAAAGTACTTCTAAAAAGAAATATTATGCTGGTTCTTTGACTTTTAAGAGGTCAGTTGGATTACACAAAAACTCCCAACATAAAGTGTTTTTTTGGCAATTAACATGCAAACTGTTCAGGGCAGTATTTCAGTTTTTTATTGTAAATAAAATATATATATTGTTATATATTGTAATTTGTATTTGTATATATTGTATATAGGGCTTATTGAAGATTTTTTGTTTTTATTTGAAGAATTTACTGTAAAAAAGCAAATAATAAGATACTTTCAGTCTTATGTTGCAAGATATAGTGGGCAGTCACTTCTGTACTTTATTTATAATAAAGTTCATAGACTTTTGTCTCCTGAGAAGCTTTTAAGGTTTAAGTCAGGATGTATCTGCTGTTACGGTTATTGATCTTAAGCAAATTTGCACTGAGATTCTGTCAGGGTTAATGCGGTGATTGTATACAGTTGTTTAAAAGAGGCTTTGTCAGGGACATATTTATCATTGAGTTTAACAAATAAAGTATCCACACATCCTCCAAAAACAGACACCAAACCACATCCTGTCATCGATGCACTTATACAAGACACTTGATAGCTTGCTCCATTAAAGAATATATTGTCTGTGTATATTTACTTGAAATGATATTGCTTCGGGTAATCAGTGTATGGTACCTGCAAACACCAAGTTAAGGCTGGGCCACACTAAAAGATTTTTAAAACCTTAAATCTTAAGTGCCGCTATGATTCCATTCAAAAACAACTATAAGCCTGACTGTAAACATGGAAAATCTTGCAAAATCTTTCACAGTCAAACGTAACTTGACAGTACACAAACATGGTGGACTGTACCTGCTGCGCCATGACTGCAGTTGTTATGCTTCTGTCCTTCATCAGCTCGCTTTCTGATTGGGTATCATTTCGTGCCACATGACACTCTACAGAGTGTGCACGGTTGTCATTGGGTTTATGCCACACAACAGTATTTCTGATTGTAAATATTCCACATGTTAAATATTTAAAACTTAAAATTGCTTCCAACAGATTTAATCACTCTTAACACGCCACAGGAAAATCAGATAATGGCTACAGCCACCAAGATGATCAGTACTTTAGCTAGGTTTAGGACTTTACCTTGTTCTAAAGTGTAAAATCTCACCAGTCCTAAAGAGTTCTGAACACCTCGTTTACCTTCAACACCACAAGAGTTTCAAAAATCACTTTTTGTGTTGTTAAAAGCACTTTAACAGTTAAAAGCAAAGGGGCACTTTGCATAAATATCTGCCTCTCCAGCAAGTACCATTGTGCATTTGAAGGAGGACGTTGTGCTTAATCGTATCTTTCATCCTGACCAATGACGTTTTCATTAGAGTTCTTGAATTAAATGTGTTAATCTAACCGGGGGAGTCAACGGGAGCTTTGGGACTGCATTGTTTCGGCCGTCTTTTAACTAATCGAGACTGTGCCTTGTAATTAATCACCTGTGTGACGGCGAGGAACCAGGCGTTGAATCAAGAGCGACCGATGGAGCTTTGACCTCAGAGTCCTCCGCAAGGGCGCGGATACGTGGACAATGGCTCCCCTTCTTATTCCACCGCGTCATTCTACCCTCCTTCCTCCGCTCGTCGGTCTCCGCTTACCGATGCATCATGAACATCATCGGCTTTCATCAGCTCGTTGATGCTTTTGTGATGTATAGGCTGCCTTTAATGTAGTAAAGGAGGAATGCGCGTGAAATCTGTCTCGCATTTCCCATGTGGGTCGCTAAAACTCGTGCTGCTTCTCACACGATTCCTACATTATCTCACTGATGAGGCAGCAAATGGCATTGGGGCAAAGCGGGGGTAACTGCGACATTTTCTACATTTATTCTTTATAAAGCAGACTAATACAAATCTGTCTGTCAGTTTTTCATGTAATAAACATACGTATGTGCCAACAGTAATAGTGCCATTACAGTGTTTGCACTGAGACTAAGAGTTTATAATATTGAGTTTTATACTAGAAATCAGACCGTTACATCTAGTGATGAGGACAACGTAACACGTAAAAGCAAATAACAATAACCCATTTTTTAAATAAGAGAATAGTAAAATGTAGTAATATGGGGACATTTGTCAACATATGTAAATACTTTTCATGACAATATATTTTGTGCACACATTCTAAATAACCACTTCAGCAAACGGTGCCAAAAATAATTATTTATTACTGAAACACTTTAGGCATTTCATAACCTTCATAAGTTAAGAGGTTCCAGAAAAGTTATGGAAGCACATGTTTTCAGCCAGACTTTTTTAACTGTGTTTCTTGCATTACAGAGGGTCATTTCAAGGCTCTTTTTCACCGCGGGACATTTAGCACGTTTGTACTTTATCTATCCTCAGCAAAATAAGCCAACGTTTTAATTTTTGGTTACAGCGGTGGTCATAAATGGGTAAATGCACCACCCTTTCATCACCCTTTTAGAGGACAAAGAGTTCTAGGACAGACACAGGACAGGCTGTGGGTAGTCATCATTTTAATAAAAAGACAAATGACTACTAGGGAATAATGGACTATTCTTTTCATTAGTCTTCAAGAGTTCTTGAGGTAATGCTGCTCTCTTGTGGTAATAATACCGCAGCACGCCGTGGCTGCTGTGGCTTATCACATAATAATATGTTTTACCTTAACATAAGGTCAATTCTAAATTCTAAATTAATCTAAATTTAAGGTAAAAATTTTGTTTAATGATCTGTTCTTAAAAGGTTATCTCTGAACACTGATGACACTTTTTAAGAACAGGCAGGTGGGAAGCTCCACAGTGGCCTACATCAAAGAAACCCTGTGTTTTAGCATTTTTTTATTTATTTTATTTTTATTTTATTAACAACAATTAGCATGAAGTTTGCAACAATTAGTGTGACACTATCATGTTTTAACATTAATTAGCATGATTTTAGCATGTTTTAGCATCAATTAGTATGATGCTAGCAACTGTTAGCATGATGCTAGTAACAATTAGCATGACGTTAGCAATAATTAGCATGATGCTAGCACGTTTTAACATGAATTAGCATGATGCTAGCAACAATTAGCATGATGCTAGCACGTTTTAACATGAATTAGCATGATGCTAGAAAAAACAATTAGCATGAGGCTAGCACGTTTTAGCATGAATTAAAATTATATTAGTATGACTTTGCATGATATTAGCATTATTATTCATGATGTTAGGAGGTTGCTAGGGTGATATAAATGGTTGCTAATGTGTGGTCAGGAAGTTGCCAGGGCAATGCCTAAAGCCCACTGACAGCCTGAGTCAAATATAATATAAAGCAATGTAAGTCGCTTTGGCAATCTGCCAAATGCGTAAATGTAATGTAAATGTAAATAAACCACTCACATGACTCTGCAATGTTCATTTTATGATATGGTTGCTAGGGTACAGTAAATGGTTGCTAGGGTGTAGCTAGACAGTTAACAGGGTGAAACCAATAGACGGATATGTTTCTGAATGAAAAGAGATATCATGTCTCTATAATGTTCTTTAGCTAATTCATATTGGTTGCTAGGGTGCACTAAATGGTTGCTAGGGCATGGCTGGACAGTTTCCATGGTAATTATTAAAGACTACCTGACAGTCTGAGTCAAAAGAGGCCACCCACTTGTCTCTATCACGTTCTGATGCCTCTCACCTTTTTCAATGGAAGTCAATGGGGTGGTTGCTAGGGTACTGTCACTGGTTGCTAGGGTGTGGCAATAAAGTTAAAATGTCACAATTTGTTGCTGCTTACTAAGCCGAGCGATATGAGACATTCTGATGCGAAGCTAATTCAGACCAATGATAAGTCTATGGAATTTTTTGCACGCCCCAAAAACATTGTACACCCGTTTGCTTATAAAAGTCATAGCACACCTCTTCACAATAAGCCGGTCGATTTGACACCTTTAGGTGTCATAGGCCCATTTATTCATGAAAGTATGTCTTATAGTATTAGTGATGCTTTGCTTCGCAAGCGTCACTAATAATAATTATAATAATATTTTTTAAAACAAAAACAATATGATGGCTTTCTCAACCCAACACAATAATAATAAGTTTAAGACGAATAACAATATGCTTTTTCAAGCCAACATAAGAAACGCGAGGTTATGCAAACGAAGATCTCGTCTCACTGTGTCATTGGCTAGACTGCATTTTCCTGTTCTCGCGTCTATGGGTGTGGGAACTCAAAAGAGACCCTCCAAGACGCTCGGCCAATGAGAACTCAGGTTGGTTTTACTCGCGTGTGCAAGGGAAGAATTGTATTGTACTGGCAAGCATAGTATACGCTACTGACTTTAAATATTAACTGTTGAAAAGTGCCTAACTTGAGTTTGCGGAGTAAATTGCGTTAATCAAAGGCAAAAACGTGGAGATCTCAACTAGGTAAGAATAAAGCGCATTTATTCAAACTGTATTTGTATATGGGTTAATTATCCATCTATCGTGCTTCTTGCTATAAATAATTTGAAGCAATTCGGTCGCTTGTAAAGCTTTTTTCTTGCATATGTGCCATGCATATTCTCACTGCATTTCATTCAAAGGCTGACGCAACACTTCATCAGATAACAATGACATTTCCCTCTCTCCACATAGGCTAATTGTTTAGCGAGTGGTTTTGTTTCATCCTAACACATATACCGCGGGGAAACGGTTCAGTCCATTTTTACTGAGGGAAATGTAAATCTTTAAGATTGACTTGTAATAGTTGCCGTGTGTGTTTGAGTGTGTAGCCCGCGCGCCCATGTCCTTATATAGAGCACGCGTTATTTCATTGTGCTGTAGCTTTAGGATGCGAACGGAAATAACCCCAGAAAAACAACGAGAAACGCGAGAGCACAAATACGATTTACTGTTTAAATGCTAGATTTTGCGAACTGTTTTTCTTACGTCCGCGTTTTTGTACGGCATTCGCCGATTTGTAGCTGATGTAATTCACGTTTTGAATGAATCATTGTTCTGAAAGTTTTTTGATGATTCAAATGAACCGATTCCGAAAATGAACAATACGTTTGTAAATCTTTTTACGTGTATGACGTAAAAAGATAATGACGTAATTACTTTTTATGTGGGAGAAAATGGTGGGTGACAAAATAAGAGACGAGAAATGGTATTGAAACATTGTTTCGCTGGATAATGACGTAAACTAGCCAACACGTGTGATGACAAGCAAGGTGAGGAATCGTTTTGTTCAAACGAACAGTTCCAACCCAGCGATTCTCCAAAATAAACCCGACTTCACAATTTTGCCGAAGGAGCGTCAGACAATCCGGTTTTTTACCTGTCTGGTGTAAATGACGTGGCACTTTATGATTTCTTTTACTTCTTTAAGTGAATGTTTCTAGATCACAAACAAAAATGTTAAATTGAGTTAGATGTATTTGTTAAACTGACAAATATGGCTAATAATTATTGTAGTGTCTAACTATAGATCCATCTGACCCCACCAGTCACTGTAGTGCCAATATATTTGTGTAAAAGTCATGACAAGTAGAGTCGCTGTTCTGATGTAATTCACCACCACTAAAAAAAAACACATTCCAGTTAAACAGATGGTACCAATATAGACCTGAATATCTTTCTTCCAGCAAGGTTCATTTGCAAAATACAAAAGTTACTTTTAACCACCTAGTAAGTCAAGTAATCTTTACCTAATAATATTAACACGTTATTACATTATATAATGCTTAATATAATTGTCAATATGCATTTATTGAAATTAACTTTGCTTAATAGGCAATATATAATTAATAGTAAATATAATTAATTAGGCCGCATTCACATTTCATATTAGTAGATAGTAGGTAATATGAGCATTATGTAATGCTCATATTACTCAGTTATATAATGTTTGTTAATTTTGTAGTGTTGAATGTTAAAGTGTTGCTTTTCAATGTTATTATAAAGTGGCGCTGTGATAAGGCAGTTTTGCATTCCACTCCCTAGCTCAATATGAAGTGAATTTGTCAGGGTTTCCACACCATGATCAAGGAAAACCTGAAAACACCAGAGAATTCCAAAATAGTGATTTCTAGGTCTAAAAAAAGTTATGTAACTGACTAGAAATGGCTCTTTGTGATTACAGTCATTCGTGATTGCATTTTTGCAAAAAAACTAAACTAATGCATCTTGTAACTTTGAATGACTGGAATAACATGCATAAGAGACACTGTCTCAATGAACTGTGACACAATTATGATTTTATGCATTGAAATGTTTCTGGTATTTATCAAAAACATCACTGTGCATCACAGCATGACTGATACTTTACAGAAGTTGTTTGATTTTCCTGCAAATTTTGGGGATCAAACATTTAGTCTGGAATAATTTTGTCAACAGGATAGCGACATGGCCGACCCCTGGGCATTGTCTAAAAGGGAGAACTTCAACACAATAACTCAGGACACTTTAACAATAAATATGAGTGTTTACAAAGTTTCCCTTTTATCTTTATCAGAGAAAATGTAAACAGAATGAGTGCTTTGTTGTTTTAAGTTTTTTGTTAAGAAACAGACTAAGTTTTTAATCAAAACACTTTTTTATTGTTAAGTTTCAATATGAAATTTACCAGAATATTGTATTAATTCATAGTTCAAGTCTACGAAATGAAGCAATTTTTAGAATACGAAATATAAATGAAAACAGACCAAATTGTCCTCAGAATCCTTGTTTAATGATAATGAATGAATGCGTCCGAAAGTGCTTAATGAGGTTGCTGGTGTTTTAGCTTGAATTCTCTGTTGGCATTCACGGCAGATTGGTTTTCCGTCAATAGGTTTTCCACTCTCATCAGGTAAAAATCCGAAGTAATTCCATATTTCGCTACGTGAGTTGCTCTTTTTTTTTTTAAAGAGACTGTCGCGGTCAACCATTGTATGTAAATTCTTAGTATTCACAGGAACAGACAATTGCAAATTAAAAACCAACTGAATCAGATGCATGTTTGAACTGAAGCATCAGAAAATGCACAATACCATATATGGCATATAAGGCATGATTTCTGCACAGTATTTTGAGCACTTCAAGGGCACGCAGAAAGACAATAGAACAAAAAAAGACACTATATTATTTATTTGCAGGCACAAGTGTTCGAACATTTGAGCAACTGCACCACAGGCCACATACAACATTACTTACAGTAGAACTACAATGACGATACTACAGTTTAAAAAATACAGTGGCACCGCTAGTGTTTTGGACCATTAGTATCGCGATACTACCATAGTACCGTGCAACCCTAGCAGCTGTGGCATTAAATGGCAGCAGACCGTGTTTGCTTTTCAGGGCACATCATGTTCAAGTGTTCACCGTGACTGTTGACCGGTTTTATTTGGACAGTTAAACTGTGTGATCTACAGATGTAATTTTGCAATTTGACATTCCTCAAGCCCCAGAATTCCCTTTTGGGTTGTTCGAATAAATCACCTGTCAGCAGTCTTTTGTTTTGAGGACCACTAATGCCCCTTGGATTCCAGGAGACAAATGTAATGTTAGCAACATGACACAACAATATTGGGCTGGTTTAAAAAGCTTTTTGATAAAGTGATGAACGCCTGTAAAATGAACTTTTGTTTTGTTTGTTGTAATTAGGTATGGGTTAATATGGTCATCTAGCTGTCGGTTGTTTACTTATCTGATATTACTTAAATATATAATTTTTTTTAAAATTTATAGTTACTAGAAGTTACTAGTAGTAGTTGAATTTATCCCCTTTTAAAGCATGTCTGTGGCCATTGCGTTGTCTCCTGATGTTCTTTAGTGTCTTGTGTTGCAGTTTTTGAGATCTTTGCATTGTATTCTATTCCACCCTGCCACCTTTTAGTTCTTTCCTGCTATTAACACAAGAATGTGTTTTATGCAAACTACACTAAACGCAACATTAGGTGAACCCGAATCAAGCGTGATTATACAGGGCTTTCTTAAGATGAATGAGTTGAGTTTAGAAAATCTGTAGTTTTTTTCCTTGTCCCTAATTTTATTAATAAATATTGTCTCTTATATTGTCTCTTACTTTCACAAGTACGTAAGTACAATTTCCATTTAATGAGTCAGATATAACCAAGTTGACATTCTAACAAACAGTGAATGTCAACTGTCCTAGGCAGTTTAACAATACCAGTATAATGATAAAAGTTGTGCGTGTGTTAGTGTGATCAATTGATATACCCCAAAGTTTTCCAATTTCTGCCTGTACTCTGTGATTGGTGGCTAAAGGGGCAAGGACCTTTCCCTGCCCACATTCCTGATTTACAATGCTCGGCTGAAACACGTGTTTTTGTGCGCGTGTCACTTCAGTCCTTTTAAGTGAATATGGATGCACTCACTCCTGCCTTTCACCTTCAGAAGTGTGAATAGCAATGATCCAGTGCGCCTTACGCAATCTGTGTTGCCACACACCAGCATCCGGCTGTATAATAATACACAGGCTATTTTCCATGACCCACCAGCGAGTAAATACACAGACCTAGTAGTTAAATACTGAATTCAATTGGCATCCATACCATACATAATGTGTTTAGAAGAGTCCTGCCTTTCGTTCCTAACAACAAATATAAATAGGTTGTTGTACTTATCCTATACCTTTGCTTCTCAACCTGGACCCAGAGCCCCTAGCACTGCAGATATTAAATGTTTCCCATATCGAGCACACAATTGACTATACGCATTGGAATGTACCTACGAACTTCCAGAATAATTTAAGCCATTTGGAAAAAATTTCTGTGAATTGTTGGTGTGGCAGTATCTTCTGAGGTAGATTTGACAGCATCTATAGTGTAATACGTTTTATAAGTATTTATAATCAGAATATAAATAGTCAGGCCTAGCTAGAGCTGCACGATTCTGGATAAAATGGAAATCACGATTTTTTTGCTTAGAATAAAGGTCACGATTCTGGAGAACTTTTTTTATTTGAAAGATTTACCCCTGAACATTAGGTTATCAAACAGCAGTAAAATAAGACCTAATACTCTTTGCTTTAAATTTAAAGAAATGTAATGAAAAATAATGTAATAATATAAAGAAAAAAATCACCATTAAACATTAAGCATCCCTTAGTGTTCCTCCCCACCAAAATTCCACCATTAGTTTTCACATTTTGTCCCTCGAATGACCAAAAATGGCATCTTCACAGCTGACAGTTTAATGGAAATGCCAGAGCTGGCTTACTGAAAACCAGGAAGTAACCGTGCATATGATCAATTTAGATCTCGCAGTCTCTACCAATGAATGAATGTTTTAAATGAGGGACACACTAGGACTGGGTTGAAAATCACTGTCAAACTAATGTTTATATTTATAATAAAGAATGTCTTGCATTCTAATACACCACAGATATTAGAAATTTCATCTCCAATGTTATCTGTCAGTGTTTCATCTATATTGCCCAGACGTGGTGTCACAGGTGCGGGAACTCTATTTTGTGTCAGGAGGAAGTGACAGGCCAGAGCCAGAACAAGTGAGTGTAAAAAAGCGTGCCCACCACAGCTGCTGGGCCACACGTGACCTCATAGCAGCTATTTGTGGCCCTGAGTTTGAATGAGTTAGTAGCCACAAAGGCATCTGACTCATGCTACAGGAAACATGGATTGTAAACGCCTCCTCCATACTGTATGTATTAATGGTCAAGACAGAAAACATAAAAGTTTACATAGTGTTTGATACCTGTAGGTGCTGCCAACCTGAGCTTTGACTAAAAAATCTGAAAAGATTGTCAAACTTCATCTGTTTCCAAGAATTTGTATTTTAAGCTGGTAAGAAAAGGCTTTTACATTTTAAAGTGCATGAAATATGTTGCCTCTTTGTATTAGAAATCTTACATCTCTGTTTGCGTTTCTATCGTGTTTCCTATCAACTATCATGGTTTCAGATAAACCAAACTATCTTTTAATGTCTTTTTTAAAAATGAAGTATTTTGAATTAGTTTTTGTTTTAGCCATAAGATATATTTGTCATTTTTGTGAATCTCACAAACTGTCAAGACAATATTTTGCCAACAATAATTTTGCCTTTTTATTATTTTCGCTAAGAACTGATGGAATTGTAACATTTTTAATACCAATTAAACGCGTCCCTATTTTTATATTTGTAACATGTCAATTTAATAATAATTAATTAAGTACATTTCATATTACTGTGATGCAAAATATAGCATATAGGCTTAAATTATTTAAAATGCACAGTATTTACACTGTTAATTATTGTTGTACTGTTTTAAATCTATTCAAATAATTTGTTTAACAGTGTTTTTAATACAGCCATTAATATTTTAATACAGAGAATCTATTAAGAGTGTTGAAAACAATTTTTCTGTGCTGGCGTAATATACAGAGTCATCTACACGTAAGGCATTAATAAGTTGATTTCTCTAAAAAGTAAAAACTGTGGCTCTTGTTTGAGTGTCCCAACCATCCTGAAACAGCAACATTGCCTCCACCAATAGCATGACTGTGAGACAGGACAATCTGTTTAGCTGTCCAATGGCAGATGGGGGAGTGTTTGTTGTGTTTTTCTTTATGGAAAATTGTGTTATTGATTTTGTGGTGAAATATGATGCTCAAAAATCAACTTTACCCCGTTCAGGTCTCATATCTGTTTACTGGTGTATATTTGTATTTTAGTCTTGCCCTAGTGACGTTAGCTCTGGACCTGTGTGTTTAAAAAAAGATCTTACTGTAAAGTTCAAATGATAGCGCTGCATAACTTCAGCCTGTTATTAACTTACAGCTATTACAGCAATGATGAGTAAGAGAAATCATTCGGGTTGTAGGGTGGTAGTACCAGGCTCAGATATCATCACTCCTGTGGTTTTCCCAGCAGGTGTGTCAAGATCATATTGCCTTAGTTACTTAAAGGGATGGTTCACCCAAAAATAAAAACTGTCATAATTCACTGTCATTTACTTACAAACTGGATATGAGACCTGAACTTGATTTCTTCCATGGAACAAAAGAGAAATTTCAAACATTGATGCTTTAAGAGTAAAAGTGAATGGGGACTGAAGCTGTCGGTTAATAATGGTCTGCCCACACAGATAAAAATGAAGTCATACAGGTTTCAAAGTCACCTGAATGTATTTTGAATGTTTTAACATTCATTGCCCTGGCCACAACACATTCCACAACACATGCCTTTGGAAGTACTGTAACCAGGGCGAAAAAAACATTGTAGATAAAAAAGCTCATTATGATCTTATTGTTTTGCTTTTATTATTTTACATTTACATTTAGGCATTTAGCAGATGCTTTTATCCAAAGCAGCTTACAAGGTGAGGAAAACAAAGCGATTATCATAAGGAGGCAATACCATCTGCCATGCGCGGTTACATTTTTACCAAGATTCCAGCATTTCGTTGCTTAATAGAGGCTATACCTGTAGAAAGAGGGATGTAAATAAACAATAGTACTGTCGCTTTTGGTATTGTTTTTCTAGGTCATTGGCCCTACTGTGAATTTGCGTGAGTGCGTTTGCCGGGGGTGTGCTTGAGAGAGAGCGCAACATGGTCCTTGCAAACCTGAAAGGATTCGGTAAAACGCTGCTGAGGGTGAAGTTGGTGGACTGCAGCACAGAAGAGACTAGGCTTTCTCGATGCCTCAACACCTTTGACCTAGTGGCCCTCGGAGTGGGAAGCACGTTGGGTGCTGGTGTGTACGTGCTGGCTGGAGCTGTGGCAAGAGAAAATGCTGGGCCGGCTATTGTGGTGTCCTTCCTCATTGCAGCACTGGCCTCCGTCATGGCCGGACTCTGTTATGCGGAGTTTGGTGCACGTGTTCCCAGGACGGGCTCAGCATATCTTTACAGCTATGTGACAGTGGGGGAGCTGTGGGCCTTCATCACTGGCTGGAACCTCATCCTCTCTTACGTCATAGGTAAGAATGCTTTAGGACAAAACTCCGCTTTAAAGTGATGGTTCACAAAAATGAAAACTTAGTGATTATTTATTCAACCCACATTTTCTGTTTATGAGAGGAATGGACAGTTACCTTTTCTTCTCAAGCTTTAAAAGGATGAAAGCATTTTCCCACACAACTTGTTATTTATTCTAAGTGTTCTGACAAAAAGGTTTGGTGAAAAACAAACTCGAATATTATCCATTATTTGATAAAAGTCTGGACCTGTGCGTCTTGCTTTTTTGTGTGAGAGCGTATGCAAACAGCGCAGTTTACTTCTCTACTCTTCTGCTGGATAGTGCTGTTGGTATGCTCATGTTTCAAAAGTAAACTAACATGTGTCAAGACTTATCAAATATGATAAAATATTGGATGATATTTTATGCTTTTTACCAGACTTGTGCATATGCCACAACTTGTGTGTTTCGTGACATTATTTTAAAACAGTTTTATGTCTTTTAAGGTTGAGAAGAGGAGGTAGTTGTCCACTTGCATTGTAAAAAAAAAGAAGAAACCAAAACAATACCTTTTAAAAATCTTTGTGTGAATTCCAATGATCAAAGAAACCACTTAACTGTTTTAATGATGAGTCACTCTATTTTTATTTTTGGATAAAGTATCTCTTTGCTACTGTCCCAAGATACATTACTATTATCCCATAATAGTATGTTGTGGTTGATCATTAATAAATGTTTACTGATTATAGCAGTCATTATCTGTATATATCGTAAATCTACCATAATTATGAGATACAGTGCCTTGCAAAGGTATTTATACCCCTTAAACTTCACATTTTGTCACATTACAACCACAAACCTAAATGTAGTTTGAGATTTTATGTGATAGACCAACACAAAGTAGCACATAATTGTGAAGTGGAACGGTTTTACGGTTTTCAAAATGTTAAGCAAATAAAAATCTGAAAAGTGTGGCATGCATTTGTATTCAGCCCCTCTGAACTCTGATACCCCTAAATAAAATCCAGTGCAATCAATTGCCTTCAGAAGTCACCTATTTAGTTAATAGAGTCCACCTGTGTGTAATTTAGTCTCGGTATAAATACACCTGTTCTGTGAAGGCCTCAGTGGTTTGTTAGAGAACACTAGTGAACAAACCGCATCACGAAGACCAAGAAACTCACCAGACAGGTCAGGGATGAAGTTGTGGAGAAGTTTAAAGCAGGGGTAGGTTATAAAAAATATCCCAAGCTTTAAACATTTCAAGAAGCACTGTTCAATCCATCATCCAAAAATGGAGCAAGTATAGCACAACTGCAAACCTACCAAGACATGGTCGTCCACCTAAATTGACAGACTGAGCATGGAGAGCACTGGTCATAGAAGCAGCCAAGAGGCCCATAGTCACTCTGGAGGAGCTGCAGAAATCCACAGCTCAGGTGGACGAATCTTACCACAGGACAACTATAAGTTGTGTACTCCACAAATCTGGCCTTTATGGAAGAGTGGCAAGAAGAAAGCCATTGTTGAAAGAAAGACATAAGAAGTCCTGTTTGCAGTTTGCCACAAGCCTTGCAGGGTAACACTGCTCATCACCCTGAACACACCATCCCCACTGTGAAAAATGGTGGTGGCAGCATCATGCTGTGGGAATGCTTTTCTTAAGCAGGGAGGCTGCAAAAGACTTCCAGCAAGACAATGACCCTAAACATACAGCCAGAGCTACAATGGAATGGTTTGGATCAAAGAATATTCATGTGTTGGAGTAGCCCGGTCAAAGTTCAAACCTAAATCCCATTGAGCATCAGTGGCAAGACTTGAGAATTGCTGTTCACAGACGCTTCCCATCCAATCTGGCTGAGCTTGAGCTATTTTGCAAAGAAGAATGGGAAAAAATGTCAGTCTCTAGATGTGCAAAGCTGGTAGAGACATACCCCAAAAGACTTGCAGCTGTAATTGCAAAAAAAGGTGGCTCTACAAAGTATTGATGCAGGGGGGCTGAATACGAATGCACACCACACTTTTCAGATTTTTATTTGCTTTAAAAATAAAAAAAACATGTATAATTTTCATTTCACAATTATGTGCTACTTTGTTGGTTTATTACACAAAATCTCAAATAAACATTTAAGTTTGTGGTTGTAATGTGACAAAATGTGGAAAAGTTCAAGGGGTTTTTGCAAGGCACTGTAATTGCACCTGTAAATGCACACTATTTGCACTGACCACAATGTTTCGTAAATGGAGTGCAATCTATGTGCTGTACTGTTTTGCCGCTTTAGAACGGTATATAAACATAGTTGGCAGTAACCAGCATAGGCAGTAACCAATATCACCTGACAATGGTTAAACGTTCCCTGTCTCAGGAACATCCAGCGTGGCTCGGGCGTGGAGCGCGACTTTTGATGAGCTCATCGGGAAACACATTGAAAACTTCTGCAGGCTCCACTTTAGCATGAACGCCCCAGGAATACTAGCCGAGTATCCCGACATGTTTGCTGTCATCATCATTCTCATTTTAACAGGTAAGCCAATAAGAGTCTAATGTAAACCGAGCTCTTCATAATAATATGTATAATGAGGTGAAGAGGTTGGACGTAAGATCTAATGTTTGGCTCTTGAATGCGTTCTGCAGCTTTGTTGGCATTTGGGGTGAAGGAGTCTGCTATGGTCAATAAGGTGTTCACCTGCATCAATGTTCTTGTCCTGATGTTCGTGGTGGTGTCAGGCCTGATCAAAGGAACCATCAAAAACTGGAATCTAAATTCAGAGGAGATCCTCAACAGCACATACTATATAAAGTAAAGATCAGTAACTGTTTCCTTTTGATAAAACAATTATGTTTGAAGAATGTTTCAAAATACAGCGTATTTTGTTTTGAAAAAAGTCATTGTAGTAAAGTAATGCTTGTTTGTTTTACCAGCACATCAGTGCTTTTGCCATCTGGAGACAGTTTGGGTGTTGGTGGCTTTATGCCCTTTGGTTTCTCTGGAGTTTTGTCTGGTGCTGCGACCTGTTTTTATGCTTTTGTCGGGTTCGATTGTATCGCCACAACAGGTAAGTTCAATTGAATTAAAAACTGGATTTCTCTGTTCAGCGTTTCGGACATCTTAATCGGTCATTGATATCAGTACAATTCAAAATGATGATGGAAACAAAATGATCAAATTAGTTTAGGACGGTCAAAAGTGTTATTTAAAGGAAATTTAGTAAGAATGTATTTCTCATTCCTACAGACTGTTGTGAGACCTCATTAAACTGAAGAATATTAAACTGAATGTTATTACGCCGTACACAAGAAAGTAAATAAAACTAAAACTATAATAATAGTAGTAATAATCAAAATAAGCAATGTAATTAAATTATAAATTAAAGGCTGAGGTGATTGTCCACAAATTGATGTGTAAATGACATTAATGTTTATAGCTTTAATTCAAGTTTCTCAGTCTGTCTCTTTCGGTTTTTCTTTTTCTGTCTGTTCTTCAGGAGAGGAGGTGATAAACCCACAGCGGGCAATACCCATAGGCATTGTCTCATCACTGCTCATCTGTTTTGTGGCATACTTTGGCGTGTCAGCCGCCCTCACGATGATGATGCCATACTACATGCTGGATAAGAACAGCCCCCTGCCAGTGGCCTTTAAATATGTAGGTTGGGAGGGCGCAACTTATGCAGTAGCTGTTGGATCTCTGTGTGCTTTGTCCACCAGGTAAGCGCTACCCAAGTGTTGTGTGGCTGAAAGTGTTATAACATTCTGATAGCAATCACTAAGTAGTCTAAACAAATTCATATTAATATATAGCTTCTGTGGAACACGCAGGACCATAAAATGTCCGCCCAATTATTGCATTTGGCCTGAATGCATCAGTAAAAGTAAATAATGATTGATCCCAGTGAATTTTATTGGTAAAGCTAATCAGCTCAAGTACGTGAAATGCATAAACTAACTGTTTGACAAAGACAGAAAATTGTGAACGTATGTGTCTCTCCTCTCATTTAGTTTGTTGGGCTCCATGTTCCCAATGCCCCGGGTGATATGGGCCATGGCAGAAGATGGGCTTCTCTTCAAATTCCTGGCCAACATCAGTGATAAATCCAAAACCCCCATTATGGCCACTGTAACCTCGGGTATAGTGGCAGGTGAGACTCAATCCTTTAGAGCTCTTGGTAAAGACACCGGTTTACCTTTCTAATTTACTAAGCATTTTCAGTTTACATTCATATACTTAACACCCCATCAGGTATTTTCAGTTGTGCAACAAGTGACATTCTACTGCACTTAAGCGTATTTTATATAATTGTTTATATAACAATTATATATTATAATTATCAAATCGCATAAATTTACTTTTGTCCTAAGTTTACACATCATTCCAAGGTGACCTACAGTGCATATGAAGTATACATTTAACTGCATGTCATGCATGCATGCATGCTTCCCCACCTTGCTGTTGGGAATGTCATGCTTTGGCCTTCAAAAGCATGACATTCATGACATCCTTCATTTCAAGTAACAACAAAAAAAGACTTAATTAAAAATTAAATATAACAGTAAATTATCTTCTAACACCCTGTCATTATCTCAACAGCTGTGATGGCTTTCCTGTTTGATCTTAAGGACCTGGTTGATCTCATGTCTATTGGCACACTGTTGGCATACACACTGGTCGCAGCTTGTGTCTTAGTTTTGAGGTATGCTGTGAGATATTTGTGCATATTTGGGCTCTTGTCCTGTAAATAAAGTTTGTCAGTAAATAAGTGTTTGAACTGTTTGTCATTTCCCTGAATTTAATACAAACTCTATTTGTTTGGCAAACATTTGTGTTTCCAGTTTATTTGTATGTATTATTTTTAAATATGAAATTAAATCTTTTGTTTACTGTTCTACATTCAAAAGGTAACACCTGGTGATGTCATCATTTTGATGCATACAAAATTATAATTGGTTATCAAGTCACCTTGTAAGCGCTGGTATTATCTTCTAAAAATGCAATTCTGATTTAAAGTTTGATCTGAAACCTACAAATACAATCATGGCAGATTATAGATGTTGGGTTGTATTTGACTTCAGCTCTCGCTCTTAGGTACCAGCCAGAGCAGCCCAGTGTGAACGTGCAGTATCAGATAGCCAACAGTCAGG